>PVIC010007450.1:0-51007 GCA_004025085.1 Thryonomys swinderianus | reverse complement strand
TTTTTTTTTTTTTTTTTTTTTTTTTTTTTTTTTTGATGCCAGGGATAAAACTTAAAACTTTGCACTTGTGAGGTAGGCATTTCAAAAAAACTTTAAACTGGGCATGATGGCACATGTTTGCAATGTCAGAACTCTGGGAGGCTGCTGCAGGTGGATCCCAAATCTGAACCCAGGCTAGAAAAACCCTAAAAAAAACACACCACATTTATAAAGGGTTAGAGAGAGACCTCAGTAACAAGACCTGGGTTCAGTCCCCAGTACCGAAAAACAACAAAACAAAACACAGACAACCAGAATACCTCAGTGACTCTAAAACACTTGTAGACCACACCTCTGTCCACCTCACTTCCCCGACTCTTCAACAGCATTGGAAGGTGTTTCTCACTGCTCATCTTGATTCCTCTCTCGGCCTTCTAACACGCCCCTCATCTTTATCACTGCTTTCCCTTAACTGCAGACATTGCCTTTCATTCTGTCATTGGCCTGCCTCTGCTGCTTCTCTACTTCCTGATCTCTATCAGTCATTTTCATGCAGATAACTACACACCTGTAACATACTCCTATATGGAAAAATAATTAGCACTGAAAAAGAATACAGCTCATAATGCAAAAGTGTTAAATGTCTGTAAAATCACCATGGTCTTTTTTCCCTGAAACTCATTAAATATGAATGCAAGAAATTTGGGAATCCTCATTTTATTTTTTAGTTCAGTGTTTAGTATAGAAACAAATTATATAATCAATTTATCACTTTTTTGGGGGAAATTTTTCTAATTTAAAAATTGTCATGTGGTGTACCAAATTGTTAGGTTGTAGTCCCTCCCAGCTAGGGAGGAGGCTGAGGCAGGAGAATCACTTGAGCTTATGAGTCCAAGACTAGTCTTGGCAACAGAGTGAGACCTGTTTGAAAAATAAAAACAAACACAAAAAATTATCCTAATTCATATTTCATCTAAAAACGGAAAGAAATTTTATTCTGAAGAAATTCAATGTTATTAATTCTCTTGTGCACTTGGAAAAGTTGCAAAAATTTTATCATTTTAAATAGTTAAAGTGGCCCGGGAATATAGCTCCATGGTGCTGTACCTGCCTGGCAGGTGAAAGATGCTGAGTTCAAAAGCTGGCAACTGAAAAAAAAAAAAGTTAAATAAAAGTTCCCCTTGGTACATTCATTTTCTCTAACTCCTTTAATTCATAAGTAGTTTAAGAATATTATTTCCATTAGATCACAGAAATACAACTGATTTTAGTACATTGATTTTGTGAGCAAAAAGTATTTTTGAATATCAAAATGTATGATAAGTACTGTGAAATAGAAAATGTTCAAAAGGAAAAGGAAAGGGGCAGGTAAGGGAAACTAAAGAAGGGAAAGAAAAGTTTTATGATAAAAAAGAAAACAAAGCTTATGTATATAAGGGATGGGGAGTTGTAGGGAGAGCAGGAGAATGGCCAAGGATGAGAATCAAATGTGTCAACCCTTCATGTTGAATGTGATCATAATGTATGTATAGAACGTACCAATACAATCAAGTTTAGCAAAAGGAAGAAAAAAGTGTTTTTATTGTGTCTAATGTAAAATATACAGAAATTCAGCTACAGTATAATTTAAATTGCCTCTTACAGGAAGGCCATTGTTTATAGGGCTCTGAGTCAAACAGTTTCTATAGAGAAATGAGTTCCCAAGATGGAATTTAGAACTTTTAGCACAAAACCTCTGCTCCTTAGCAAGAAGGTAATAATCCACCTCTCAGGTGTCAGGAAACCCTCCTCAGCTGTACCTCGAAGCAGGAATTAGCCTGCAGTGCTCACTTCTCCTCACTACAAAAAAAAAAAAAGGTTTAGAGACAGGAGGCAACCTGTTCTCCAGGCAGGTTAAATTACATGGCATGACACAAAGTGGCAAAAGGTACCAATACTCTTTACAAAAATTTTTATTTTTGAGGCGGGGGTCTCTTTCTGTAGTCTAGGCTGGCCTCAAACTCACAGCTATCCTCTTGCTTCAGCCTCCCATGTGCTGAGATTCCAGGTATGTGCCACCATGCCAGGTGAAAAAAGATACAAATACTCTTAAATCTGGAATTCTTGAGTGGGAAGATGTTTTATTCAGGAGGAGGGGTTGTTATTTCCCTCCATCTGTTAATAACACCTATAGTCTAAAAAGGAATAGGCATTACTTTCTAGTGGTTTTAATTGATCTTTGTTGTTCATTGACATTTTCTCTGATATTTCTAAATATAATCATGAATAAAAGTGCATATTTTAGGGAACAGTGCACTGGGATACCTTAAAAAACAGAACCCTCAAGAATGGTAATTTTTTCTTTTCAGTACTGAGGGTTTAACCCTGCACATCTTACATTCTCCCCTCCCCCCAGTATCAGAGATTGAACTCAGGGCCTTATGCATATGAGACAGGTGCGGTGCCACTGAGCTAAATCTCCCTCCACCCCCAGTCCTTTTTCAGTTTTTTGGAACAGGATTTTGCTAAGTCATCCAGTCTGGGCTTAAACTTGTGATCCTCTTGCCTCAGACTTCCAGAGTACTGGGATTCCAGGTGTGTATCATCATTCCCAGCTTGTCTGTAACTCAAATATAAGTAAATAACAGTGACCAGTCTTGTAAGCATAATGTGGCCAGCCAGCCAGCCAGGATTAGTGACTTGAAGAAACCTTGCCTCTCCAAGGACTGAGGATGTACAGCTTCATGCGACTATTCACAATACCATCCCCAGTACCAAATAGCCTTGCTGGGGTGTTGCACATGCCTATAGCCTCAGTGCTCTGGGAGGCGGAGGGAAGAGGAGGATTCCAGTTCATGCTCCTCTGAGCAACTTATGGAAACTTTGTTTTAATACAAAAATAATAAAAGGGTGGGATGTAGCAGAGCAAAGGCCCTGGATTCAATCCCCGAACCTGCAAAGTAGAGCCATTTTTTGGATATCAGTATGCCTCTACAAGACCTACAGTGTCATGTAATTTCTTAAAGATAATTATTTTCTAGGAAAATAACTCCCAAAGATAAGACCATTGGTTGTTCCTTTATCTAGTTTTATTTTTAAAGTTTGCTTTAGCAGGACCACTAGGCTTCACAACACAACTTAATGGAAAGAGAAAGAGTGACTACTAATCAGTTTCTATTCCAGGCCAGGAAGATATTCAATGTAAAGTTTGGACTTTTCACTGGATTCAGGTTGGTTTTAGTATTGGAGATGTGACCTGCTACATGCCCATACTTTATGTAGTAGACCCAAGGCCCAACAATCTGATAAGGGGTGAACGTTGGGAGATCAGCAGGAAGAGTAGGAGCAAGTTAACAGACTGGCCTTGCATTTATTGTTTTAGTCAGCTTTACCCATTTTCCCTAATTCTCGACTAATTTCAGATATAGGTTCACTTGAGGTATCTATCAGATATAGGTTCACTTGAGGTATCTATCTGTTGGGTGAGTGCAGTCTAAATTACCTAAAACATGAAATGATGGGTTGCTTTACATTTTCTGCATTCTATACAGCTCAGATTCCTTCTGAGTATTTAATGTTCAGTCAAATGGTTTTAATTTTCATTGAAAATGTCCCAGGGATACACCCAAATGCAGTATCAGTGATTATTTGAGAAACAGAGTTGATACAGGAATTTTAGACTCATTACTTTAAAAAAATAAGTATGCTCTCATTTTTTAAAAAAAGATGTATTTAGAAAGGTTGCACATTCAGCTTAGGGATTTTTCCTTTATTTTGTAGCACATTAATATCGAGTAATAACATACCTATATCGAATAGTGGAAAAAAGTGTCACTTCTTGGTCTTTCCTGTCACGTTTACTGCTTATGTCTAAGTTATTTTTTCTCATTCATCCTGACAACCAAAATTGCAGTTGCGAATTAGCCAAGAGACATGCAGGGTCCATCATAGAGCCTTATTGCCTATATATCATATAGAAAAATATATTAGGATAGAAAAAAAAGTTCTCCAATAGGAAGCATGAAGAGGTTGCCTTTAAAATACTATGTTTTTTAAAATTTTTCTTGTGGTATCGGGAACATAACTTAGGACCTGGCACTTGCAATGCAGGTGCGTTGCCACTGAGCTAAATCCTCAGCCCTAAAATACCATGTTTTGCTTTTTAAGTGAAACTACTCAAAGGATTTACCAATGAGTTTCGAGCCACTCAGAAAACTCTGTTTCTTCCCCTCTGGGTCATGGGCACACGCACACAAATAGTTGCAAAATGTTTTCTTCATAATCCACGTCATATCTCTACTGCCAGCTTTCTTTTGTCTCATGGATGACTTCTCCTTATGCTTTTCTGGATTTCATTTCCTATCGTCCGAATTTTCTGTGACGGTAACTGCCACTAATGCAGACAGCCTTAAATGAAAGGGTAAATGGGGGAGCCCGAACGCAAGTGTGTGTCGAAAACAAACGCTGATGCATCCTGCCAGAGGGGCAGCTGGATTAAAGAAAACAGAGCCGGGTGAGGTGTGCGGGACTGCGAAGCAGCCACTCTACTCTTATCCAGTGGGTTTCCGACACCTCAAAATGTGGTCAGCTTTGGTTCTCTGGTCTCCAACCGCGCTCTGGACTCCCCCCGTTCACGCTACAGTGTAGCCCTGTGCGTGCCGCGCCACGGTTTCATCGGTGCAGACCCGCTGTGCAGTTCGATCGCGGGTCCAAATCGGTGCGCAAAGGAAAGGATGCCTGTGATTTCCTCTGGCCGCGGCACCTGGGTCTTTCCTTCTCTTTTGGCATCCGGTTAGTTCTGACACCGTCAGGCCGTTGGTCTGCTCCTCCCCCCGCCGAGGCTCCCTGGGCTCGGCCCAGGTGGCCCCCTCCGCCGGCAGCCCGCACCCCCTCAGCGTTTTCTCCCCGTTGGGGAACCCTCGCATTTCCTCCTCCCCGCCCCGCCTTTCTCCCCGCCCCGCCTTTCTCCCCGCCCGCCTCCAGCCACGTGACGGGAAGGGCTCCGCCACGCGACGTAATCGACGTCCGCGCCCCCGGTCCCCTCCCCTCCCTCCGCACGCAGGGGGCGGCTGGCGCGGAGAGTGAACGTGGTCCGCGCGCTTCGCGCGCCCCAACCAGAGCTCGCCAGAGAGCCGCGGCGGCCGTGCCGAGCGGGCGCGCGGGTTCCCGGATGTGCGGCGTTCGCGGAAGCCCCGCCCCCGCCACCGGCCCCGCGCGCCCCCGCCCTCCGCCCCGTTGCACTCCGCTCCCCTCCCTCTCCCGCCCTCCCCTTTTTCGTGCCTTGAGGTTGCGGGTCAGCGCGAGCCACTGCAGTGAGTCCGTCACGGCTCCGGCGCGGGCGCGAGCGTGAGGCTGCAGCCCCGGAGCTGCCTGGCCCTCTCAGCTCCCTCTCCCCGCCTTTCCTCCTTTCCTCCCTCCCGCCGGCTCTCCTCCCGCGCTCTTGGTCTCTGAATCTCGACCTTAATTTCTCTCCCCCGCCCTCCCGTTCCCTCGCGTGCCCAGTCAACCGGCCGCGGGCCCCGCGGCGCCGCCTCCCCTCCCCCAGCCCGCACCCCCTCTTCGGCGTCCCGAGGGCCGCCGCCGGGCCGCCGCCGCCTCCGCCGCTTCCTGCAGAGCCCTCCGCGCCGACACGCTCCTCCTCGCCCGCGAGCCGCCGACCCGCCGAGCAAAATGGTGAGCTAAACTTCCCGGTGACCATCGCTCCCCGCCCGCCGCCGCCGAGCCCCGACGCCCTCAACCCCGCCCGGCGAATGCCCCGATGGAAAATTCGAGAGACCCGGGCCCGAGCGGTGCCGCGGCGGCCCGAGTGCGTTGGTGGCCGGCGGGGGCGGCGGGCCGGGCGCTTGACAGGACGGCGGGGCCTTGCGCCGCCCCCGGCCTCCGGGGCGCCCCGGCCCGCCCCGCCCCGCCCCGCCCGCGCGCCCGGGATTCCGCCCAGCCGCGACCCTCGCCGTCGCCCCCGCCGTCAGCGGGGCACTGTCCGCTGTTGCCCAGCGCTGCTACTTTCCCAATCCGCCTCCACTGAGAGCCCCTTCCGCCCCCCAGACTCACTCTTTTTCTCAACTTGGAGGGGATTCTGAAATTCTGTGGAAATGAAAATAGCTGGCAAATGGCGCTTTATGTAAGACCCAGTTTCTCGCCCGAGCTGCTCTTTCTCCCACTCGCTCCTCATTTCCTAGCAGTGAGTCTTGGCAGGAATCCTGCCCCTTCTCCTCCTGTCTCCTGTGTTTATTTTGCTACTGTTTGCAACCTTCGGCGGTTTCTTTGGCTGCTGCTTTTCTCTGCACCGGCGAGCCGGAAAGGCCCACGGTATATATTCATAAAAACAGGCCAGCTTGGTTTTAGAAAAATGGAAATACTTGTTTTTTAACGCTTGTCTACTGGCCAGTGTGTTTTATTTTCTTTGTTACTTGTGTCTTATCTCCTGGGGTAGTTGTTTTTGAATCATGGCGATTTAAATTTGTCTTTCCTCACCCTCACATTAATCCCTAGGTAGAATTCAGTGCTGTAGTGTTTCAGACCGACGCTAGGGGTGTGTCTCTCGCCTGTCACTGTGGCCAAGAAATCAACGACGCCCTTTTAGCCTGTTACTTTACCGGTTCTCTAGCTCCGGTTAGCCCATGTCGTTTCCTCTTTGTCATGCAGAATTATAGTAGAAAAAAATTGCAGTGGCAATTCTGCATGTATCAGGTATTCGAAGGAGAGATTAGATGGTTACACTTTGTCCAAAGTCCTTAAACAGTTGTCAGAAGATTTTTAATTGATGTTGGCTAATTTCTTACACCTTTTAATTGTATGGTATTCTGCCCTGTATGTAGAATTTAAGTACTTCAGCGGTAGGGGTGGATTCGTGAAGACAGGACTTCTATCGATTACTGTTGAAGATCAGATTGGTGGTACTGATGAGGGAATAATGTGAAATTAGAATATTCAAACAAGTTACCTTTTAAGAAGGAATAGGGCAAATGATTGAAGTTATTGGCATATTAAAAATCACGTTAGGAGCAGACCTAAATAATTTGTGATTTCGATAAGTAAAGGACATTTTTCCCTGCCAGTTTTGGAGGTAAATCGGATAGCTTTGGTCAGCCAAAGTCACAAAACTTTTGTTTTTTTCCAGACTATACTGAAAGCAATTTAGAAAGATCAGAGCCATTCACAGTACAGTATTCATAGTCTTTTGAAGTTAGGCATTACACATTACTGCTTTCACAGAACTTTATATACATATATTTTGATTAAGGTTTAGGATCTTCAGGATAATGTATTTATTTTTTGTTGCTGATGTTTGAACCCAGGGCTTTGCATCCTAATGTGTTCTACCACTGCGGTGTGCACTGCTCCTGGCTCCTTGGCTCTTACATCTCTCAGCTTGTTGGTACTCTGTGTTTCCTAATCTTTTAAAATATTTTAGAATGTGTCTTATGTGCT
The DNA here is from genome assembly GCA_004025085.1 of Thryonomys swinderianus. NCBI lineage: Eukaryota > Metazoa > Chordata > Mammalia > Rodentia > Thryonomyidae > Thryonomys > Thryonomys swinderianus. The sequence continues at coordinate 43,618 of PVIC010007450.1, read as the reverse complement.
GTTTTCTTCCAGGTCGTTATTGTCCTGCTCTTCCCTCCAGTTTCCTTTTAAGTTTTCTGATCCACTCCTGGCTCTTTTCACTCCCATCTTTTAAATACCATTTCAGAATGGGCATAATTCAGGGAATCAGTGTGTTTTCTCAAGTTTAGGATTATTTTGGTCTGCTGAATTACAGCATTGGTTTGAAAATTTCAAGGTCTTACCGATACTTCAATTTTACCATATGGAACACTGATTAATTAAAAAAAAAAAGGCAGGCTTTGGACTGATCTGGTTAAATTTCCCAATTACCTGAACATATATAACTGAAAATTTTTACTCCTTTTGGAAAAGTTCTTAGTGGTTATCTTGGACATCCTTAAATTTTTGTTAAGATTTTACAAATCTATTTTTATCACTGATTCATTGAAGTAAGAAGTAAGAGAACTCTTAAAATTGAGTTGAATCTCTTAACCAATTATTTTAGTTGCTGTTTTAAAAGTAGTTTCCTTTGTTTTTTTTTCTTGGAAGTTAAATTTTTTTCTCCCTTGATGCCCTTGAGTTTTAAACTGTTAAGAGGAGGGTGAAGATTAGGGGTATGTATTTAAACATCTATGATAGTGAGCTCCTAAGAATTTTACCCAAGCCATTTTGTTTGTATCTCCTTTTATTGGAATAGCAGATAATGGATTTTGTTTTGGATGCTCATCTGAACAAAGTTTATTAAGATTTGTTTAAGAGAACATTAAATTTTATAAAGAGCCTCTTGTCTTTGTGCTTTGTAGTTTTTCTTAAATTTATACTTATTTTCACAATCTGTAACCAGAACTTGAAACAATTTATTGCTGTTCATGATTTTTTTTTTTTTTTTGAGACAGGGTCGCACTTTGTAGTTCGGGGTTGTTGTGAACTCACTATGTAGTCCCAGGCAAGCCTCAAACTCAGCAATCCTTCTGCCTCTGCTTCCTGAATGCTGGGATTACAGGTGTGAGCCACCACACCTGGCATTGTGGTATGTGGTAGTGATTGCTGGTGGGTGTGAGTCACCACACCCAGTATTGTTGTATGTGGTACTTGGAATGAACCAGGGACCTTGTACTTCCTAGGCAGGTTCTGGAACCACTGAGCTAAAGCTCTGGCCCCAGGATTTTTTTCTTTTTAAAGAAAAAGCAAAGTACTCATCGTGGCAATCACAATTAAGATTCACACGACTCATAAAGAGGCTATTTCGTCCTCTTATTTCCTGTATTAGATGGGAAGAATAAAATGGCTCCCTATCTGGAGGTTTCTATAGGTGATTGTGATGTAAATTTTGAGAGCTACTCTTTAGAGAATATCAAGGGATATAGTTATTTAAATTTTAGTATAGTATCTGTTACTCTGTCTAGTTCTGTTAACAAGACATGCTTGTTATCTCTTAGGTATGTAATCAGATGGGGTGAATAAGTTAATTTTTTAGTGTGGTGTGTGCTGGTAACAAACTAAATCTGGATGCTTTAATAGTGTGTGGCACGGAAGAGGCTTAATCCAAACTGGGATCAGAGTCAGTCACCCAGAGCTTCTTCGAAGTGGTAGTGGCTGAGTTGAAACTTAAAAGAATGAGAATTGAGCCAGTGGGAAAGGGCACTCCAGATAGGGAGCTTCTGTTCAAAGTCATAGAGCCATGAACTGTACAAAGCACTTAAAGAATGAAAAGAAAACAGGGTCTGATTAATGATGATCACTTTAGGATTTTCAACATTATGATACTGTGAAAGTGATAAACATGCGTAGAAATTACCTTAACATGAACTAACCTTGCGTGTTGTGGCATAATCCTAGCACTGAGGAGGCTGAGGCAGGAGGATCATTATGAGTTTGAGGCCAGCTGGGACTGTATATGAGTTTAGAGCCAGCTTGAATGCATAGTGAGACACTGTCTCAAGACAAAACAACAGTGACAAAATAAACCATACACTGACCATACATTAATAATGTATACTTATACAGCGTTCTGATTTTCATTGTCAGTATTTAGTGAATTACATGAGCTGTTTAATACTTTTTTTAAATTAAAAAAAATGATGATTTTGCCCCACATAGATTAATGTGAATGTTGTGAGCATGTTTAAGGACAGTTAAAGGTTAGGTTATCATGTTTGTTACATTAAACATATTAAATGTATTCTCAAAACTGGGCTTGGTGATCTACTGTAATCCCCAGGCAAGAGGGTTTCATGTTCAAGTGCAGCCTGGCTAACTTAGTGAGTTCCTGTCTGAGAATAAGAAAAGGCTGGGGCTATAGTCCATTGTATAGACCCTGTGTTAAATCTCCAGAAGCATAGAATAGGAAAAAAAATTTTTTCAACATATGTCTTCAACTTGCAGTAGGGTTTATTAGGATGTAACCCCATCATAAGTTGAGAAACATTTGTATTTAGTATGGCTGGAGTAGAGTGAAGAGGAGGGAATGTTATGAAGATTGAGGCTAAAGCATGAGAAGCATACATAGCATGAGAAATTTAAAATTTTTTTTCCCTAACAAATTTTAAGCTATTTTAAGCAGGAGGATGATTTTGCCTCATTTACTAGTAGATGTTTCTCCTTTGTATATGTTGAATTTTTTTCTTTCTTGAGAAACTGGGAATTGAATCCAAGACCTTGCATGTGCTAGGCAAACATTCTACCATTCAGTATACCTCAAGCCTTACCTTTTGAGTTTAAAGTTTCCTAGGGCCACGTAGGTGGCTGTGGCCAATAGGTTATATCTGGAGCTCTGAAGAGAGATCTGGGCATGGATTAAAGATTTGAGAGTTGTGTATGTATTTGTTCCAGCTTGTGGAATCCATGAAATTAGAGGAAATCTTGCTTGCATAAACGAGATACAAAGTGATTTTTTTTTTTTTTTGAGACAGGGTCTCTCTTTGTAGTCCAGGCTGGCCCTGAGCTCACTATGTAGCCCAGGCAAGCCTTGAACTCAGCAACCCTCCTGTTTCTGCCTCCCGAGTGCTGGGATTACAGGCGTGAGCCACCACGCCCGGCACTGTGGTATGTGGTACTGATTGCTGGTGGGCTTGAGTCACCACGCCCAGCATTGTATGTGGTTACCTGCATCGAACTCAGGACCTTGCGCTTGCAAGGCAGGTGCCAGAACCACTGAGCTAAATCTCCGGCCCCAAAGTGATCAAATTTTAAAGAACACCGCATGTAAATGCAGGAAGTGGCTGAGGAGCCTCTCATGATTTAAGAATGCATAGCTAGAGAGAGACAGAACTTAACAAAGTGATGTTAGATTGAAGGGAATTTTATGAAAAGAGATAGGAGTGGTAGTTACTTCAGAAATCAGGAAAGAACTTAACAGGGTGCTTCAGAGAGATCAGGAGGGTTCTGGTGACTTTGACAATAGTGGTTTGTTGTAATGGTAGCAAGGAAGACCAGGATGTACTGACTTGAACAAATAGGTGAATAGATGAGTGTAAATTGCTGCTTAAAGCTTTGAGGAGGGTAAAAACTATAAAATTTAGATTTAAGGAAGGGTTTATCTTGAGTTAGAGGACTAAGCCTCAAAAATAAGAGAGCAGGATGGGCCGGATATTTAGCTCAGTGGTTCCAGCGCCTACCTCGCAAGTGTAAGGTCCTGAGTTCGATTCTCGGTAACCACATACAATGCTGGGTGTGGTGACTCACGCCCACCAGCCATCAATAAAAAGAGAGAACAACAGGATCTCTTTCAATCTTTTCAGAAAAAATGATGGGATTTTTGACTTATGTATCAAAGGAGTAGAATGTGACTCCCCTTAGATCAGAAGGAGGGATGTTTTTTCATCGCATAACATGAATAGGAAAGAGGTAAAAATAAAATCTGCTTATAGATCATGTAAGAGTTTCAAGGAAAGGAAGTTAAATTGTAAATTACCTTAACTAATTTAGCTTGATTTCATTTGGGCTCCATGAACTAATTGAAAATAAGATGCTCAATGATTTGGAAGAAGTTGAAATTTAAGTGGAAGTACTGCCTTGAACTATTACAAGGTTTAAAGTTACCAAAATTCGAAAGTGAATAGAATTGGAGATACTTTAAATATAGATAAAAAGAAACTGATTGTGAGGACATAGTTATAAAGTGTGACACAATCTAGTTTTGGACATAAAGATAAGTCTACATTGTTGTTAGCTGAAAGAAGTATTAAAAGATGACTTTGAGTTTAGACAGTGAATTTAAAGGATTTGAGACATTCCATTATAAAAAGTAGAGTCAGAATGTTTGAGTCAAGTTGATGATGGAAGGCAGGGTTATGACAAAGCTTTTCAAGATTTTGATGGAATTAGTCATTAGAAGAGAAAGATAATTTAGATGGTAAGTTCAGTTCAATTCTAGATGATGCAAATAAGATCTCAAAGAATGTAAGCTCTGAATCCAGAGGTTTGCCTTTGGCTTTCACTGTTGTTTTCGAAGTAATAAGTGTTAAGCAGTGGTTGAAGAAGGAACATATCACTGCATAAATAGAATAAAAGAGTAGGTGCTGAGGAAACATAGTTGGCAATTGATGATTGCTCTTTTTTTTTTGAAAGAAGGGACAAAAAATGATTAAATTTTGTGGCTTATAGGGAATAAGTTCTTTTAGGATAAGATGTAAGTATCTTTTAAAATAAGGAAATAGAAGCCAGGAGAGAGTTATGAGAAAGAATGATTAACACAATAAGCCCTAAAAGAGAGAGTGAAAGGAAAAAAAGTGACTAAAAGGAGAATTTGGGGAAAAAAATTGTGATAAGACTAGGTCTTAGCCACTGGTATGTTTTAACAGCGTAGATCCAGGTGGCCTAGATCTCAGTGTTTGAAGATAGTGCAAGTCAAAATTCTTTGTTAAAATTGAGACTAAGGCAGATGGGAATGTCAGTGCTGTGGAGAAAACTGTTAGCAATTTGGGGAATTTTACAGTTAATGGGATGTTAAGCACATATTACTAAATAGCAAGTAAGATCTGGGAAGAGGGCAACAGTGGATCAGGGACCAAGGAAATAGTCTAGGAAATAGGTTTTAGTAAGAAAAGAGATTAACACTTTGCCAGTTTTTGCTTTAATAACTCACAGTTTTCTGTGCTTGTGATTAAGTTACATAGGTCTGAAAGGAACAGTTTTTTGAGTTGAACAATATTACTAAAATTTAAAAAAATTTCTGAAGATACTTCATCAACCTAGTACCTACCTGTGCTTAAAAATGTCAGTGATAATGAAAGTTGTAAAATAGAAAGTAAGTCTTTGGCTACCTCTTCCTCATTTATTATTATTATTATTATTATTTTTTTTTTTGAGACAAGGTCTTGCTTTGTAGTTCAGGCTGGCTCTGAGCTCACTGTGTAGCCTAGGCAGTCTTCGAACTCAGCAATCCTCCTGTCTCTGCCTCCCAAGTGCTGGGATTACAGGTGTGAGCCACCATGCCCCGCAATGTGGTATGTGGGATTGATTGTTGGTGGGCGTGAGTCTCCACACCCAGCATTGTATGTGGTTACTGGGATCGAATTCAGGGCCTTGCACTTGGCGAGGCAGGTGCTGGAACCACTGAGCTAACCCTCCGGCCCCTCATTATTAAATTTTATGTATATTCTGTTAAAAGGGAGTTTAAAAATTTTTTATAATAAATTTTATCACATTGCTCCCTCAATTCTTCCCCTAAAAGAGTTAGTTTTTTCCTCTCCCTTCTTCTGTGCCATTGAATAGATATATTATCACAGAGATTTTAATGCACCAGTTACTCATAATTAGTTGTGTTCCAGGATTCTAAACTATGTTTAAATGTAAATATTGAGTCAGAAACAATTCATATTCTAATTAGGTAGTTTTACAGTTATTGAGGCTGGCACTTTTAATAAAAATCAACTATTATGAAGTATGGTATTATGTACTGTACTATTATGAATATGCTGTTATGCTTTATTCTTAATAACTAGTAACATCTTAGTAGAATAAATTTTTTATTATTTCTACTTCACATCTTACTCAGAATAAACTAATCGACAAGCTCTTAACATGAGAAAATGAGCTCCAAAATGTACTGGAGGAAGCATATATTTTATTTCAAGATTATTATTTACTTATTTTAGATTCAAATTTCTTCTTCATTTTAATTTTTTCCACATAAGCCTTTTGTTTAGTAGCTCTCTTTCACTTCCTTTTCTGAGTTTTCTCCTTACTATTCGGTCTTCCATTTATGGTTGAATAATATATTAGACTTAGCATAAATAGATGTGGCACAGAAATAAAATTTAATAAATATGTGACTTATATATGTTTCTGTTTGTCTTTAGTTTTTATAGATCCGCACTACAAAATATATTTGATTTTTATAGAAAGTCATTAAAAATTCAGCATTAATTCAGAAAATCACAGATTTCTGCAGTTTGTTTCCCTTCTAGTTTATTTAGCTTATTCTTAGAAATATCAGAGGGAGAGCCATATTAGTATTTCAGAAGCCATTTCTGTGAATGAGAGATGCCATATTGACTTTTTTTACTGGCAGTGTTACAAAATTGGTCCATGATTTGGCCAAGTCGCCTGTAAACAATACAGTGTATTTGTTTGTTTAGAATTCAGTATGCATTTTAACCCAGGCACAACTGGAGAAAGCATAGCTGCTTGTACAAATGTTCAAGACACTACTCTTGACCCTAATTTGAGCTGTTAGCACTTTTGTCTATTCTTTATTTAGTTTTGGAAATGGTTTTCTTTATATTCTGAATGTCATGCCATAAGCAGGCTCCTGTTTTGGGCATGCAATAAACTAGAATGCTTTAGTGTTGTTTGCTTATAAGTCAATTTGAATAAAGATTAGAGGAAAAATAAGTGGGAATGACTAATGATATGTGACTTGTAATGTTTATAATACAGCTGTTTTCCTAACAAAATCTCATGAACTATAAGCCAACTCATAAGAATCTTTTTAAGTTAAAGAGTAAACTCTAACCCAGGGATACTTGAGATTTACTTTCCTGATTGATTGTTCTATCTTTACCACCACTTTTTTTTTTTGAGACAGGGTTTCGCTTTGTAGTTCAGGCTGGCCCTGAGCTCACTATGAAGCCCAGGCAAACCTCGAACTCGGCAATCCTCCTGCCTTTGCCTCCCAAGTGCTGGGATTACAGGCATGAGTCACCACGCCCGGCTTTACCACCTTTTTGACTCATTGTCTTATTTTCTTTCTCTTGTTCAAGTTCTTGTTTTTCAGTCTATAATTTTCAGTTCAGGAAACATTACCTATATGTGGCTGTCTAAATTTAATTTAAATATGAATTCAGATTTTTAGGCATAATAGTTGTATGTGATCAAAAGCTACTTGTGGCTAGTGATTACTATGTATCTTAGTCTGTGTTCTATGGGTACCTAAAGCAGGTAAAGAAACAAACTATTTTTGTGGTACCAGGAATCAAACTCATGACCTTGTGCTTGCAAGACAGGTAGGTGATGATGCCACTGGACTGAAACCCTGGCCCCTGAAACAAACTTTTATATTGCTATACTTTTCTGGAGCTCAGTTTCAAGAGGCTGTGACTGTGAAAGTCTTTCTCCCTCCAAATACCATCAGTTTGAGTTTGTGGACACAAAGCACATGAACATTTTGGGGGGCACATTCAACTATAGCATTGTGTGCCCCTCTCCTCACATAAAAAATACATTTGTTCTATCCTCATAGTCCTCACAGTTTTAACTTTTTCAGCATTAACTTGAATCAGATATGAACAAAACTCAAAGTTCAACTCATCCCAGGGTAAATTCCTCTTTTGTGAAACTGTGACATTAACAAGTTACATGCTTCCAAAATGTAATGATGGGATAGACATGAGATAGACATTCCCAGTCCAACTTTTGCTACTTTCTTCCACCAGGTACCTTAGTTTGTTGATCTTCAATTCTTCATCCCTGAAGTTCTAGGACATGAATATGCTTACAACTATAATAACAAGGATGACCTTTGATTTTTAGTACTTTATGCTTTATTCCTGTCTGAGTTTTCACGAGAATAACCTTTACCATCCTTATTTCCATCAAAATTCTGGTCAGGACCATTTAAATAATCTCTGTGAAGTTCTAGACCTTTGTCTACATATGTTTTCTTTTTTTTTGAGACAGGGTCTCGCTTCTCGCTTTGTAGTTCAGGCTGGCTCTGAGCTCACTATGTGGGCAAGCCTCAAACTCAGCAATCCACCTGTCTCTCTGCCTCCCAAGTGCTGGGATTACAGGCATGAGCCACCATGCCCGGCACTGACGTATGTGGTATTGATTGCTGGTGGGTGTGAGTCACCATGCCCAACATTGTATGTGGTTACCGGGATCAAACTCAGGACCTTGTGCTTGTGAGGCAGGTGCTGGAACCACTGAACTAAATCTCCGGTCCCTACATATCTGTTTGAAACCTTATAGTAGAGTTAATTTGTATGAAGGTAAAGCTGTTATGATCTAATTAGCTCGGTGTCCCACCTTTTGGTGTTACAGTGGAAATTTCAAAATGAGTTTTGGAAAGGACATTTAAAACCACATTATTGCGTTAGTTCCATCATCATAGAAATTTTTATTAGTTTTACTCTGAAATAACTATGCATGTGCATTTTTTTTTTTTTGAGACAGGGTCTCACTTTGTAGTTGAGGCTGGCTCTGAGCTCCCTATGTAGCCTAGGCAAGTTTCAAATTTAGCAATCCTCCTGCCTCTGCCTCCTGAGTGCTGGGATTACAGGCGTGAGCCACCACGCCCGGCACTGTGGCATGTGGTATTGATTGCTGGTGGGCGTGAGTCTCCATGCCCAGCATTGTATGTGGTTACCAGGGATCGAACTCAGGACCTTGCGCTTGCGAGGCAGGCGCCGGAACCACTGAGCTAATCCTCCGGCCCCTGCATGTGCATTTTGATAAAACTTACAGAAGTGGTAACTTCCTAATTACTAGCCTGAGATTTTGGAGCTGAGAAAGATGTGAATGTAGACTCTAGCCATTTATTAACAGTGCGATCATGCATGCATATCGTGGATTGTAAATTTTATTTACTACATATATAAAATGGGAATAACATCACCCCAGGTTGCAGTAACAGCATAGAATTTCTGAAAATCTAGTATAAGTACTCATTAAGTGTGTTTGGTTTTTCATTCTCCTAACTTTGGGATGTTGGACTCTCTTGGAAACTCTTCCATTTTTAGCTTCCATGACCTTTTTTTTTACTGGTTGTTACTCTACCTGTCTGACCATATTTAATCTTTGCAGCTAGTTTCATCTGGGTTTGGTCCAAGGACTTTTTAAATGTGTTTATATCACTTTTCTACTTAAAAATCCCATATCCCTAACATAATTCACTCCATAATCATTCTTGAGCTTTTCTAAGTGCAGATGTTTACTCCTATGTGGAAACATGGTGTGGTCATACTTTTTTTCTTCCCTTCACATCTATGTAAGTTGTAAGGTAGTTATTGGTTGCACTCACACAGTGCTTATTTCTAAAATACAAATTGACTTATATGGTACTAGTAGATTGGTAATGTTTCCAACATATTAGTGCTTTGGCCATCAGGTAGCAGCAGTTTAGTCCAGAATACACTAATAAGCTGAAAGCAACAAGCTGCAGAAGAATATAGTATTGTATTTAGCTGTTAATATTTTAATTAGGATTTTTACTGTTTTTGTTAATACTGGTGACAGTGCCATAGGATTTGAATGTCTGGACCCCACTCTAATGTTCTTAGGCCATGTCAGTTATTGTTAATGTATACTTTTAAAAGTATAGTAGCTTTTATCAAGAACATAAATGTCATCTTTTCATTTAGATCCCCCAAATACCTCTTAAATCAGCTGCTTATTACAATTGTGACTGCTATTGTTGCAGTTCCATTACCTTCACATGTGAATTATTTCTATAACTTTCACAGTGCTTTTTAAAATTTTGCTTCCAGTTACTTCCTTCTTTGTATTTTTTGTATTGGTATTAGAGTTTTTGTTTTGAAAAGGAAGTTATCACTGCCCTCATACCAACTCCTTTAGGCAGTTGATGGCCATGTGTTAGTGTCCTTTTCCTTTCTTCATCATTGAGACACAAAACATGACACCTGCAAATTAAAAGAGGAGGGGTTTATCTTGGCTCGGTTTGTAGAGGTTTCAGTCTGTGGTAGGCTGGCTCCTGGGAAGGACTGCATGGCACAGGGTCGTGACAGAGGAATAGATGCTCATGACAGAAAGCAGAGAACGAGAGATAAATCCTTCCAGGACATGAGCCATCTAATAGCAAGTCAGCTATAAGACCTCATCATCTAGTCCCCTTCCAAAAGCCTCCTGATTGTGTGAGGCTTTGGGGAGAACATCTAAATATAAACAGTAACATTCTGACCCTGGCCCCCAAAAGACTCATGCATATCTTTATATGCAAATTACATTTAGAACATCTCTAAGGGATACCAAAGACCTAAACACTCCAGCACTGCTGAAAGTCCAGGTCCAAAGTCTTTGCTGATATTCAAAGCAAACGTTTAGCTGTGGAACCCTATTTAAAAAAATACTTTCTACATATAATGGCAAAGTGTAAATATTCCCATTCTCAAAGGCAGAGAAGTAGAGGATAGAAAGGAATGAGACCAAGATGGAAGCTCAGCAGAGCAAACAGTAAGCTTTGTACCTTTGTGTCCGGCACATGAGCCCAAAGGGCTTTAGGGGGATATCTAAATAATAAAACACAATGGTAAGTAACTTTCATTGTAGTCTACCCCACTTTACAGTATGTGTACCTGGCTTTTCTGTTAAGTTATGGGCTCCTGTAGGGCAGAGGATGGTTGGAGGTGGTGGTGGTGGGGTGAATGTCTGTAAATCCAGTCCTCGTTGTGGTCATTTTCATGTAGTGTAGAGGTGGAATGGAACTAAGTTATATTACCATCAGGGCTGGGGAGATTTTTTTTCAAGTCCTGTCGAAAAATTTTTTGAAAGGCACAAAGCGTAGGGTACTGTGGGAAAGCAGCACTGTTGAGTCTAAAAGCAGTAATAGGACTGCTTTTTACATAGCTCACTAGAGAGTTGCTTTCTAGTTGTAAATAGCACATAAACTTTTCCATACTTAAAGGAAATGTGAAATTTATGAATGTTTACTTTTGTGTACACTGAATTATCTCAACTTTTTTAGATTCTAAAAACAGCTGATAAAGTGTGATCACAATTCTAAATAATTTGATTTGCTTTACTTATCAGGCATTTATGGGCGTGGTGGCTCACGCCTGTAATCCCAGCACTCGGGAGGCAGAGGCAGGAGGATTGCTGAGTTCGAGGCTTGCCTGGGCTACATAGTGAGCTCAGGGCCAGCCTCAATTACAAAGTGAGACCCTGTCTCAAAAAAAAAATTAAAAACTTATCAGGCATTTAATGTTTACTTGCTATATGTATCATTTATAATGTCAGCCAGGCATGGTGGTTTACGCCTGTAAACCCAGCACTTGGGATGCAAAGGCAGGAGAATTGCTGAGTTCGAAGTTTGCCTGGGCTACATAGTGAGCTCAGGGCCAACCTGTACTACAAAGTGAGGCTGTCTCAAAAAAAAAAAAAAAGTGTGTGTACACACACACACACACACAAGGTTAGGCGCAGATAAAAGAAAAACACCATGGTCATACAGATGTAATAGTGTAGATTGAGTCAGCCACATGGAGAAAAAAACTGTAGTGCATTGTAATAAGTGCCACAGAAGAGCTGGTACAGGCACTAGAGGTTTTTTTTTTTTTTTTTGAGACACTAGGTCCCCCCCTTTCCTGGATATTCTGTCCAATTTGAGCTTAATATGTAGCCATTAGAACATTTTATTATTGATTCTAGTCACATTCAAAGCCATATCATGTAAATAATTGTTTAAATGCTAAAAGAATGTTATCTTGTTATCTTCAGTAGAACTTATATCTTCTGGACTATTAAATTGGAATGTCTGTTAGAGTACTTTGGTAATTTTTAAAAATATTTATAAAATGGCCATAAGGCTTGTCTGCTTAATTTAGAGTTTTTGTTTTTTGTTTTATTTTGGTGATTATTAGGCTAGTTAATTAAAATGCTTGACAAATTACAAAGTGCTGCTTGTATTTTTCTTTTTTTAAGGTAGGGTCTGTTTTGTAGTTCACGCTAGTCCTGAGCTTACTGTGTAGTCCAGGCAAGCCTCAAACTCAGCAATCATCCTCCTTCTACCCCTTGATTGCTGGGATTGCAGGGTGAACCACCACGCCCCGCACTGTGCTCTGTGGTACTGATTGCTGGTTGGAGTGAGTCACCACACCTGATATTATTTTATGTGGTTACCAGGATTGAACGAGGGACCTTGTGCTTGCTAGGCAGGCACTGGAACCACTGAGCTAAATCTGCCCACTGCTTTTATTTTTTAAAAGACTCAAATTACTGAAAACTAGTGTATAACATTCTTAGCCAGTTTGGATTTCATAATCAGTGTTGGTTTCTCTTCAGCTTTCTCTCAATAATATACTAGTTATCAAATTAGCTAATAGTTTATTTTTGTCTAAAAAGTAACAGTTGCTTAAACAATAAAGAATAGTATGATTTCACAAAATGAGAAGCTCAGACAGATTTACAGGGCTAAGGGCTGCCAGCATCAGACTGAAGGAGTCAAGGATTGGTTCCTTCTCGTGTGTGTGTGTGTGTGTGTGTGTGTGTGTGTGTGTGTGTGTGTGTGTGAGTGAAGAGAGGAAAACTTTTCTTTCAAGTCTCAGAGTATTTTTCCTTAGGTGTCTTGTATTCTCGCTGGCTGTTTCATAGTAGAAAAAGACCAGATGCGTAAGTAATATTTAATACTCTGAAGGTCACAGATTGCTGATAGGACTGTAAATAGTAGAAAGCATAGCTTCTTGTTTTATACTGTAACTTTCCCTTACCTGTATGTCGCTATCCCCTTGTGGTCATAGTCATCAAAATATTTTCTCTGCCCACTTTACCATAACCAGAATTCCACTTTGCTTTAGAAGCATATTCTCTCTCTTATAGCCCTTTCAAGTAAGGGAGGGCTGTTCATTTTAGTTTAGAGGTGGTTGGAAGTTGTTGGGATTGTTTTACACCTGGAGTTGGAGGATATTTTCTGCTAAGGGCCCAATAATAAATGTTTTAAGGCTTTGTAGATCATAAGGTGTTTTGCAATGATTCTGCTTTGTTATTGGAATGTGAAGCAGCTGGTATAGACAGTTCATGACAATCACTGTTCCAGTCAAAGATAAATTACAAATACAGGTAGTGGAGATAGGTATAGATAAGTAACTTCTCAGGATACGTTACATTTTTTAAGTAAATTCTTACATCTTAACAATAAGACAACTGAGTTTTAGTAGCATATTGACAGTAGCGTAGTATCACTAGTCATTAGGGAAATGAACATCAAGACTGCAGTGGTATACCACTTTGCATCCAGTAGGTGTTTATAAATTAAAAAGACAAGTATTACCAGAGAATTGAAGAAATTAGAGCCCCACTATATTGCTGGTGGGAATATAAATAAAGCTGTTTAGAAAACATTTCATTAAATGTTAGATATAGAATTGCTATAAAGCCTGGTAATTGTTTTCAAGGTAATATCCCCAAAATAAGTGAAGTGTGAAATGAGGCAACAAAAATTTGTATATGAATGTTTACAGTAGTAGTATTCAGAGTATGCAAAAGATGGAAAAAGCTCTAATATCTATTGACTGATGAATGGATAAATAAAATGTGATATAGTTATAATGAAGTTCAATAGAAAAAATGCACGCTTGCTTGCAACAAAGATGGATTAACTTTAAAATATTCTAAGTCAAATAAGTCAGTTGCAAAAGACCATATAATTCCATTTATGTGTAGTATATCCAGAATAAGCAAATATATAGAGCAAAGAAAGATTAGTAGTTACTTATGGCTGGTGATGAAAATACTCTAATCTTGATTGTAGGATAGTTGTACAATCCTGTGAGTATATTAAAACCATGGAGTTGTGTAATTTAGATAGAGAAATTGTATGTCATATGAACTATATATCAATAAAGTTGTAGTAAAACGAACGAGTGATAGGCCTGATTTGGCCTGGCACCATAATTTAATGGTCCCTGGTATCATTCTTTAACAAAGTAATTTCCTCTCTCAGACTAAACCTTCCTTTATTTCTTCTAATGGTTGTATCATTTATGTCTGTAGTTATTCTAGTTTTTCATTCAGAATTTACTTACCCTGACTCACCTTCTAGGTTCATCTATCACTTGAGGTTTATAGTTTTCCAAACCTGACATCTAAAGATTGTTTACCAGATCCATTAGTTTCTACCTTTTAAAAAAAGTCACTTAAAACTTTTTTTGGTACCAGGAATCAACTCAGCGCCATGCATTTGTGAGGCAGGCTCTGTGTTGCTGAGCTACAACCCTGGTTTGAAGTCTCTTGAATCTTGAAAAAAATAATGTTCACTTTAGCATGAACTAAGAGTCATTGAAATTTTGATTAATGCATTTGAGATGTCCGAAAGATTTTAGAACTTAAGAATTGTTTTGAGGAGTGATTTTTCAGAATGAAAACAGATGAAAAGAGCTAACAGACTTTTTGTTTGTTATTTTGTAAACTTAAGAGTTTTAGACCTCTGAATTAATAAAGCTTTTACCCCAGTATCGGGACTTTTTGAGAGATAGCTTGTATCTTTAGGAGTGAAATCTCATTCTTTTTTTTTTTTTTTTGAGACAGGGTCTCGTTTTGCAGTTCAGGCTGGCTCTGAGCTCACTATGTAGCCCAGGCAAGCCTTGAACCCAGCAATCCTCCTACTTTTGCCTCCTGAGTGCTGGGATTATAGGCGTGGGCTACCACACCCAGCATTGTGGGTTGTGGAACTGATTGCTGGTGGGCGTGAGTCACTGTGCCTAATATCATATCATTGTATGTGGTTACTGGGATCCAACCAAGGACCTTGTGCTTGCTAGGCAGGCAGGGGAACCACTGAGCTAAATCTCTGGCCCTGAAATCTCATTCTTAAATCTTTGGATTTATTAATTGAATACAGTCTTCTAAGTACTTTGTAAAATGCCGTTCTAATTTTCATGGACATTATATTCAATCTTTTTAGAGTGTAAATATTGGAAATCTCAATCCTGGACAGTTGGGGGGTGAGATGCAGGAGGATTCATTTACAAATGGACTGTGTTTATAATTCATATGTTAGTTGTTAGGGAGTCAATATGTTTTCCCCATTTAGGGAAAAAAAGAGGCTTACTTAAAATGTTATACAAGGATGTTTCAGTGATAATAAAAAAATACTTCAGTATTTCCCATGTGTGATGCACTGAGAAATAACTATAGTGAGCAGACCAGCAAGCACTTTGCTGTTCATGGAGCTTGCAGAGTAATAAGTAATCATAATGAGAACCCAATCCAGGTGTGGAAGTACATCTTTACATTTAATTTAGATCTTAAATTTAGATAAGAATGTCTTATCCAGAGCCACAGTAATTGTATGATTGCTTACTCAAAAGATGCTTTTCTCTGAGAGAGAAATTCAAACTAATGTGGTCTTTGTGTGATCTGTAAATAAGAAAGTACTTGTGATTGTTATGTTACAGTAAATCAGTCCTTTTTGAAAATGTAATCTCTTAAGATCATTTAAAAATAACCTTGTAAGGCCAGGGATTTATTTATGTGTTTTGAGTGTCTGCCTGGCAAGTGCAAGGTCCCGAATTTGATCCCCAGTACCACATATCACAGTGACAGGTGTTGTGGCTCATACCTGTAATCCCAGAACTTCAGAGGCTGAGGCAGGAGGATTTCTGTGATTTTGAGGCTATCGTGGGCTATGTAGTGAGTTCAGGGCTAGCCTAAACTACAAAACAAGACTCTGTCTCAAAAAAACTAAAAAAAGGATTGGAGATTTAGCTCACTGGTTCCAGCGCTTGCCTAGCAAGTGCAAGGTCCCTGGTTGGATCCCCGGTAACTACATACAACAGTACTGGGTATGGTGGCTCATGCCCACCCCAGTCAGTACCCACATACCACAAATCCTGGGTTTGGTGGCTCAAGCCTATAATTCCAGAATTTGAGAGGCAGAGACACGAGGATTTCTGAGTTCAAAGCTTGCCTGAGCTACATAGTGAGCTCAGGGTCAGCCTGAACTACAAAGTGAGACCCTGTCTCAAAAAAAAAAAAAAAAAAAAAAAAAGACTGGGCAAGAGATTTAGCTCAGTGGTTCTGGCGCCTGCCTCGCAAGCGCAAGGTCCTGAGTTCGATCCCCGGTAACCACATACAGTGCTGGGTGTGGTGGCTCACACCTGTAATCCCAGCACTTGGGAGGCAGAGACAGGAAGATTGCTGAGTTCAAGGCTTGCCTGGGCTACATAGTGAGCTCAGGGCCAGCCTGAACTACAAAGTGAGACCCTGTCTCAAAAAAAAAAAAAAACGACTAGCAGTTTCCTCCTTGAAGGAGGTTGCATTTCTTGGAGAAAATAGTTCCAGTGCTGGAATAGGGAGGCACAATGTATGCTTGAAATATCTTGTTTTAGAAGTTAAAAAAGTGTTCCAGATGTTGTGGGCATATCAGAAGGACACAAGAATCAGCTAGAAGTAGAGAGAGTACCACAGGGAATTGTGGGAATTATGTTGAAAGAATGATGGAATTAAAAATTAATATATTACAGTTGTATCAGTTGTATGTTACTTCATAACAAATATCCAAAAGTATAGTGGCCTAAAATAACACACATTCATTGTTTCATGGAGTATATGGATTTAGCTCTGCTTCATAGTTCCTCAGATGAAACTGAGGTTCTAGGTATGGCTCTAAAGGTTTCATAGGGCAAGGATCCACATTTGCATATTTAGTGATCATAGGTAGCATTTAGTTTCTGATAGACTGTTGTTTGGAGGCCACCCTCAGTTCCTAGTGACATAAACTTTATCAACCTAATTACGGAGTTGTTATACCCTAAATTTTGGTTGTATTTTGTTGAGTTAAAAGTTAAGTGAAAGGGATCACACAATCATATAATCTCTTACTACGGAGGTAGCTCCCATAATATAAGTAACTGGTAAAAGTCAGATTTGTATTGGCATGCAGTTGTAGTATTAAAGAGCAGTCATTTTAACTTGAATATTCTTGACAAGGCAATAGTTTTAAAAATGTCATTGATCAAGTACATGCCTATTTAATATTTTATGTGATGGAAAGATACATGTAAAGTGACACTTCTGAATATAAAACTGTGACTTTTGTTTTGAGAATAAACAAGCACTAACATTTGTAAGCTGACCTGAGTGCTTTTTACATTGTATACCAAAACCACTGGGCAATGTGGTTGAAATAGAAGTCACCACTTCTACAGAAGTAAATGGAAGTCACTCAGTTTCAGTAACAAGAAAATATACTGAAAAAAACCCATACACAGTGCTTTAGAGACACAATGGGACAATTACCTATTAGTTATGCTGTTGGATTCTTGGAAGACAGAAATAAGGACAAGATTGAAAAAGTATTCAAGGAAATAATAGCTCAAAAATCCCCCAGATTTGACAAAAAGACAAATCTATAGATTCAAGAAGCCAAGTGAACATTGCAACAGGGTAAATTTACACAAACTCCTTAAAAACTAGAACTTTACTTGAAAACAGTAAAAAACCCCAATGTTTTATATAGATGGGGAAAACAGTTCAAATGATAGGTTTATCATCAGGAAAGTATGGACACCAGAAGGAAATGGTGTATTCTTGACATGCTGAAAAAAAAAAAAAAAAAAAAAAAGAACCATAGAACCTTATTTCCAGAAAAAAGATCCTTCTGGAATAAAAAGAAAATCAACATTATCTGATAAGGAAAATGAGAATTTGCCACCAAAATCTTCCCGTGAAAGAAGCCCCAAAGCAGGAGAAAAGTCATAGAAAATAGAATGTTGCATGCAATATGGAGTAGGAGGAAAACACTTCAAAGGTAAAAGTATGGGTAAATAAAATAGACTTGTGAGAAATTCTCCTTATGAGAAATTATGTTTGACAGCAATTTCATAGCAGATTTGGCTTTAAATATATGTAGAGGAGACAGCTATATGACAGCTATAATCAGGAAAAAGTAAGATAGCACCAGTGGATAGAATTTTTGTAAATACAGTTTAATGCAGAGCAAGTACTAAGAAAACTAGGAATACGCGAAGAAAATGCTGCAGGTAAGGCAAAGTGGAATGGTAAAAATGTTCAAGTAACAGGAGAAAACAGTTGACATCACAAATAAAAACTAAAGTGGCAAATTTATTTCTAAGATACCAATAATAACCACAAATAGAAATGATCTAAATATACTTATTAGAATACACATACAGGGCCAGAGATTTGGCTCAGTGATCCAGCACCTGTCTTGCAAGTGCAAGGTCCCTGGTTCAATCCCCAGTAATGACATACAAAAATACTGGGCCACACCCACTGGCAGTCAGTACCTCATACTACAGATGCAGGGCTTGGTGGCTCAAGCCTGTAATCCCAGCACTCAGGAGGCAGAGGCAGGAGGATTGCTGAGTTCAAGGCTTGCCTGGCTACGTAGTGAGCTCAGGGCCAGCCTGAACTACAAAGCGAGACCCTGTCTCAAAAAAAAAAAAACAAAAAACAAAAAACAACACATACAGTGGAACTTAATATATTCTACAATTTGGGAAAAGATGGCAAGGTTTGTTACCCAATGCTGTTGACAAAAACTTGCCAAGCACTTCCATTTGTGAACCAAATTGCTTGCAAATGGATGTATTCCTGAACCGAGGTACCACGTTATTAGCAGAATTGATTACCGAATCATATGATGTCTAAATTTACTTCAAAAACAACAGTATAGATAGGTTGAAATTAAAAGGAAGTAGAAACAAACATGAATCCAAAGACAGTAGGCCTGGCTGTATAAAATCAGATATAGCAGATCTCAAAAGCAAATTATCAGCTAAAAAGTTAGTGTTATGTGATAAAGTGTCCAAGAATGATAGCAATCCTCAATATGTGTATTTCAGAGTGTAGAACTAAAAGATAAACAAAACTGATAAAACTAAAAGGAAAAGTGTAGACAAGTTTAAAATTAGTTGGAGGCAATCCCTGTTTTGCAGAACATATAGGCAGGAAAATCAGAATATAGACAGAATAAGGTGCCAGTCAGTGGAATCTAAGCCACATATTTAAAACACTTTACCAAATAACAGTAGAACTACATCACTTTTTTCAAGTGACTATAGAACATACACTATTTTTTATTGATTTTTATTGGTGCACTTTATATATACATTGTGATCACATTCAACATTGAGGATTTGTGCCAGTACATGACACATCTTGATTTTCATTTTGTCCCATTCTCCTCTCTTCCCTACAACTGCCCACACCCTTTATACATAAGCTTTCTTTTCTTTTTTTTTAAACGATCATATTTTTCTTATGATAGGCTGTACTTGAGCCGATAGGCTGTACTCTGAGCTGTAAAAAATGAAGGTTAACAATGGCATGGTGGTGCCTGCTTATAATCCTACCACTCGGGAGATGGAAGCAGGAAGATTAGAAGTTCAAGGCCAGGTTGGGCTTCTTAAACTGTGTCTCATAAACAAATGAAAAAACACCAGATTGTCTTCTAAAAATACTGTGTATAATTTTGAGTCCCCACTAATGATATATAAAAATTACAGTTGCTCTACATCTTATGCTCAACAACACATGACATGTTAGTATTTGTCTTTTAGTTATATACACAGTATCCTCGGTATTGTTGTGGGGTTACCAGGATCAAACCTGTAGTTCTGGATCTTTCTATCACTGCAACAAATTACTATAGATTTGGTAACTAAAAACAACTTCCATTTGTTGTTAGCTTTGTGAATCAGACATACACCACAGCCTAACTGGGATCTCTTCAGACTATCTCAAAGCTGAAATCAAGGTGACATCCAGACTGAATTCTTTATTGGAAGGCTTTATCAAAGCTATTTCAGGTGGTTGGCATAATTCACTTCCTTGTGTAGCTCACTATTGATTGACTGTCAGCTAGTATCCATTCTGCTCTTGTAAATTGCCTGTATTCAGTACTAAGTGGCCCCTCCATCCACTGTGTGAAATTCATCTCAGGCTTAGAATCTTCAAGTTTCTCTCTCTCTTTTTTGTTGTTTGTTTTTAATCTTTTTTTTTTTTTTTTTTTTTTGAGACAGGGTCTCGCTTTGTAGTTTAGGCTGGCCCTGAGCTCACTATGTAGCAAGCAAGCCTCGAACTCAGCAGTCCTCTTGCCTCTGCCTCCCTAGTGCTGGGATTATAGGAGTGAGTCACCACACCCAGTACTGTGATATGTGGTTACTGGGGATCAAACTCAGGACTTTGTGCTTGCTAGGCAGGCACCAAAACCACTGAGCTAAATCTCTGGCCCTTTTTTTTATTTTTATTTTTTTTGTAGCCCAGGCAAGCCTCAAACTCAGCAATCCTACTGTCTCTGCCTCCTGAGTGCTGGGATTACAGGTGTGAGCCATCACACCCAGCACTGTGGTATGTGGTATTGATTGCTGGTGGGTGTGAGTCACTATGCCCAGCATTGTATGTGGTTACTGGGATCGGACCCAAGACCTTGTGCTTGAGAGGCAGGTGCTGGAACCACTGAGCTAAATCTCTGGCCCCTATGGTAGTATTTTATGGTGGTTTTAAATTTTTTTTGTTTTGTTTTTTTGAGACAGAGTCTCACTTTGTAGTTTAGGCTGGCCCTGAGCTCACTGTGTATCTCAGGCAAGCCTCAATCTCAGCAATCCTCCTGCCTCTGCCTCCCTAGTGCTGGGATTACAGGCTTGAGCCACCAAGCCCGGCATTTATGGTATGTGTTACTGATTGCCGGTGGGTGTGAGCCACTGCACCAGGGAATCTTGTGCTTGCTAGGCAGGCGCTGGAACCACTGAGTTAAGTCTCCAGCCCATGGTGGTTTTAATTTACATTTCTCCAGTATGTAATGATAATATGGTTTCATATGCTTCATTGCTGTTGCTGTGTTTTTTGTTGTTGTTGTGCAATGTTTATTCAAGTCATGTCTTTTTGTTTGTATATATTGATATTCACCCATTCTGGAGTTACTTGTTAAAAAAGGATACCTTTGTTGAAAATTTTTTTGTTTACTTTCTACGTTTCATTGATCTTTGTCTTTTTGTTGTTGTTGTTTTGAGACAGGCTCACTATTGGTATGCAGTTTGGGCTGGCCCTTAACTAGTCACTGTGTACTCCAGACTGGCCTCTCTTGCCTCAGCCTCTAGACTGCTGGGATTACAAGTGTGCGCTACCACACTTGGCTTTATTTTCTGTTTTTACAACAGCATCACTCTGTTGTTGATAATTCTCAGTTTATGAAACTAAGTCAGATTGTGAATCCTTCAGCGTTGTTCCTTTGTTTTTTTTTTTTTTTTTGACAAGGTCATACTTTGCAGTTAAGGCTGGCCTTGATCTCGTGGCAAGCCTGAGTACTGAGATTGCAGACTCAAGCCACCACACTTGGCCATTGTTCTTTTTTCTAATTGCTTGGCTACTTAGGTTTTTTTGCAGTTCCAAAAAATTTTACACGTAGTTCTTTGATTTGTATACTCTACTGAGACTTTGGGGATTATTTTCTCTTTAGATCAATATGTGAAGAATTGCCATCTTAAAACAACATGAATCTTCTGACTCTGAATACCATGTCTTTTTTATGTATACTTTTTTGTTTTTTCACGTTATGGGGGATTGAGCTCAGGACCTTGCATTTGCTAGGACAATGGAAAATAACACTGAGATTCATCTCAATCCACAATGAATGGCTCCTATCACAAAATCAACAAATTCTGAGGACGCTGTGAGGAGAAAGGAACCCTTCTCCATTGTTGGTGGGAATGTAAGCTGTTACAACCACTGTGGAGATAATGTAGAGATTTTTCAAAAAAACTAGGATTAGAGGTTCCATTTGACCTTGCTATTCCACTGCTAGGTAGAATTACAAGATTCATATCACAGAGACATACATGCACCCATGTTTGTGGCAGCTCAATTTTTGATAGCTAAATCTTGGAAGTAACCTAAATGCCTGCCAACTGAAGACTGGATAAAGATATAGTTTTTAATAAAATGGAATATTATACTGCCATAATGATTAATTTTAGTCATTTGTACTCAAATGGATGTACTTGGAGGATATACTCATAAGTGAAATAGGTAGGTCACAGATGTGTAAATAGTGTATCTTTTCTCAGGTAATGAGAACCAAGGTATAAATGTGTGATAGATATTGTGAAAGAAAATATTCAAAGGGAAAAGGGTTTTTTTTTTTTTTTTTTTTTGGGAAAAGGGGTTTAAGGATAAGTTAAGAAGGGAAAGAAAACGTTTGATGGTTAAAAAAAAGGAAACCTTTTTTATATGGCTGTGAGGGTTGTAGGGTGGACAGAACAATGGGAAAAATTAGTATTAAGTTGTGTCATGTATTAATAGAAACATTCAGTGTCAACTATGATCATAATGTGTATATAAAATGTACCAATAAATTCAATTAAAAATGAGTTTTTTTGTAGATACCTTATATATCTAGTTGGATCTTAATTAGCATCAGACCAATTACTTTTAGGTATTATAGTTCTTAAACTGCAGTTAAATTTACAGTCTTGATACTTTCTACTTCTTGATTTTAATTTTTATCTATTTGTCTTTTATAATAAATCTGGCTGGGTGTGTTGGCACATGCCTATAATCCTAGCACTAAGGTTGGCGCCAGTCTAGGCACCACATAGTTCAACAGCATCCTCAACTATGTAATGAGAACCTGTCTCAAAAAAAATATATGTATAAAGTTAATTTTCTTTATGATTGTATTAGATTTCTCTTGAAAAACTAATTTTATATTATTTCCTAATGTGGTTATGGTGGTTCAGAGTCTAATTTACTGTTGTTTATAAGCTAGATATTAAGCAAGCAGGTGGTATAATTTCAAGGCCTCCCTGGAGAGAGCAGAGCAGTTGATAATATAAATTGCAGCTAGAGTCTGGAATCTTGAGGATCAAGGGCACAGAAAGCAGACTAAATTTCTTCTGCCTTTTTGTTATGGTTCACTGTTCGACAGACTGATGCTAAATCACCCAGAAACACTGTTAACAGACAGTCAGAAGTAGTGTTTGACTGAATGTTTGCACATCCCCTATATTAATCAAGGTGACTGATAAAAATTAACCATCAGAATGACAGATACTTTTTCATGTTAGGTCTGTTAAAAAAATGTTTTAAGGAAAATAGTTACTCTAGGTTTAGAGTTTATGTCATCAATGTAACATGCTGTACTTGGACATAATATTTGCCAAATTGTGTGCGATCATAATAGGACTTATTTTTCCCACCTTTTGCTGCTGCTTTGAGTTTGGTTCTATACTCTATATCCTACAATACATTATTTTAGTATTTTCAAACATATTTAACAATGAGGAAAGTTTTTTTTTTTTTTTTTTTTTTTTTTTTTTAGTTTACCTACATATTTACCACTTCTGTTATTCTTTCCTTCTTGGTCTAGAACCAGCTCTTCATCTGGTATCATTTTTCATTATGGTATCATTTGGTATCGTTTTATTTTTCATCTGTTATCATCTTTGTGAAGAATTTATTTTCACCTTTTCATGTTTTATTTTTGCCTTTTTCTTGTTGTGAGACAAAATACCTGACACCCAAAGAAGAACCAGTTTATTAGAAGGTTTGGTCCAAAATAGGCTGGCTCCAAGGTAGGGTAGCATGACAGCTACAGAAGAAAAATAACAGTTCACAGCAAGAAGAAGGTAGCTAAGTAAACAAATAGCCAGCAGCAAATGACCAAGTCTACAAGTAACTGGCTTTAAATTCCTTTCTTTCTGGCCCTTATATTGTATCCAGGCTACCCACCATAAGGGTGAACAGTATGCATACATACCCTTAATCTAGCACCCTTAATTCTAGCATGACACCATGAATCTTTGACCACATGAAGAATCCATCTTTGACCACATGAAGCCTTGGGGGAACATTTAGACACAGGCCTTAATTGTTTTTGAGACAGGGTCTCCCTTTGTAGTTCAGGCTGACCTCAAACTCATGTGGCCTAGATCAGCCTCAAACTCATGGTGATCCTCCTGCCTAGGGTTCCCAAGTGCTGGAATTATAGGCATTTGCCACCATACCAGGCTTGCATTGCAATACCTTTTTGAAGTGAACATACGTTGAAACCTAAATCTTTCAGTTTTGATTGTCTGGAATACACATTATATTTTAATATTTTGATGACATTTTTGCTAGGTATAAAATTCTAGCCTCATGGGTTTTATTTTAATATTTTTTTTCCCTTTCAGTTCTTAGAACAGATTTTGTTTTCTACACTTAATTGTTTCTGAGAAAAGATAACATAGTAGGTCATTTTGTCATATGTATGTGTTATTTTTTCTTCTGTAAGTATGTTTCGAATTTCAAGTATTGGGTAGTAATTTGATTATTATGCCTTTTGATACAGATTTAATTTTCTTTTTCTGCCTGGTTCATTGAACTTCTTGGGTTTCGAGTTTAATATTTTTTCAAATTTGGAATAATTTTGATGTTTCCTTAAACCTGTTATATGTTGGTATGTAAAGGTATTTAATTTCTTTATGAGATGAAATTTATATAACAAAACAAATCATTTTAAAGTGAGCACTTCAGTGACATTTAGTACATTTAGTACATTGTTGTATAACTATGTACTATAACTGTGTGATTCCAAAATATTTGCATCACTCCAAAAGTAAAGTTTACAACCATGTAAGGGGTTATTTGCCACTCCCCTTTATTAAGGTTCTTGGCAAACACCTATTTGCTTTGTGCCTGTATGGATTTACCGTATTACAATGTTTCATATAAATGGAATTATACAATTTGTGACTTTTTGCATATAGCTTTCTAAGCATAATAGTTTTGATTTTTTTTTTTTTTGAGACAGGGTCTCGCTTTGTAGTTCAGGCTGGTCCTGAGCTCACTATGTAGCCCAGGCAAGCCTTGAACTCAGCAATCCTCTGCCTCCTGAGTGCTGGGATTACAGGTGTGAGCCACCACGCCCGGCATAGTTTTGAATTTTTCCAGAGTGTAACATCTTATATTTTTTTCTTGCTTGTCATAATTGGGAATTTTATGCTGATGGGAATTACTTTAATGAGTGTTTGTTTGTTTTGTCTGTCACACAATGAAATTACTTGGAGTTAAAGGATCATGAACTATGTCTATCACTGTCTGACAGAAATTGTTTAACCTGCTGTTAATTCAGGACTTAGGAAGTTTCTTCTCAAGTGCTGCAAAGATGAGAGAGGACCTCTTAGCAAATCTCCAAAAGTTTCTGTCTGTATTTCTCCAAGATGCTGTTCCCTACAAATCTAACATCCTTGGCCTCTTGAATTCCATGTATCTCTTTTGGCAACGTTATGCACCAGCTTGGAAATTTCTTTGGACCAATGGGACAAATCTAGGGCTCACTTCTTTTTATTTTCTTACATCAGTGATCACTGATGTAATTACATCAGATTGTCTGAAAATATTTTTTCTTAATACATTTACTGATTTAGTAGTTTTTATCTACTAGTCAGGCAGATCACATAGCATTATTCCTTCATGAGCAAGTTACTGAGTTTTTCATTAGTATAAGGTATATCCATATCTAATTTCAAGGAAGGGATTTAAGAACTTCATGAAGTGATCTTGCCAGTAACTTGATCCTATGGTACAATGCTTAAATTCTTCAGACTTTTTTTTTTTTTTTTTTTACTGAATTACTTGTTTTTAGCTTTAGGAAGCTTTCATATTTAGATAGTTTTATGATTTTGTTTAGTCTTACAAGTAAATGCTAATACCTTACTGTTTAATTTTCTCCCAGTAGCTATCATTTCAGTATTTCTCATTCCTGGACCGGAGCTATCAGGTAGAAATTTACTGTAGAACTGACTTACCTTCAGAAATGATATTTTTTCCAGCAAAATCTGATATGATAATTTATTAAGTGATAACATTTTTTTGTTTAAGTATAATTGTACTTTCAGATTTAGGGATATGAGCTAGAGCCCAGAGTCCAAACCTAAATGAAACATCTGCTAATAAAATTTAATGCTTTCTGGTTGAAGCTTAAGAAAGGAAGCTCTAAAACCCCTGCTTTTACTAATGACTAAGCAGAACAAAAACTGAATATGGGGCAGAATTATATTGACTATACTGAAAAAAATTATCTTTATGATGCTGTTTTATTTCTAAGTTTTTTGAAGACAGACTTTGAAGATTGTCTTGCCATAAATATTCAAAGAATATAGAATATATAGAAATTGAGGGTGTAGGGTTGAATACTGGTGCTGCTTGGGAGTTGTCTGAGAGGGCATTATGTAGAGCTTCTGCAGATTGATTTTTTTATCATGAAGGTATGATGTACCTATTGCATATTAGCAGGGATGTAATATACTGTGGTCAGTTTTGTATAGGTTGAGTTTCCCATAACCATTTGAATATATGGATTCTAGATTTAGAAGAGTAAAGAAACAGTTAATGTTATGGTAAAGTCCTTAGGAGCCTGACTTGGCTGGTCATTTTTAGTTTTGCTTCATTGGATGTTGGGATGCTTGTTAGTGGGAGTAATACGGACATATAGAGGAGATGGATCATATCATTTATAAAGAATTGATCACACTGTAAAGATCAGTACTCATAAGACAGTATTCATTAAAGTAAATTTTAAAATAACTAAGATAAAAGCTCATAGTAACAATGCAAAGCTTAGTAAATAAATCAACATTCTCTTATCTCTTAACATTGCAAAAGTAGATTTTCAGGAAGAATGCAATAAGGAAAATGAATATTTTAAAGTAGAGCCATAAAAATATGGGAAGCAGTAAAGATAGAAATGGAAAGAATATTAAGATCAATTAAATGGTAGACAAAATAAGCAGAAATCCATCTCGTCATAAATAATATCAAGATTTATTGTTTGGGGCTGGAGATTTAGCTCAGGGGTTCCAGTGCCTGCCTTGCAAGCACAAGGCCCTGAGTTCGATTCCCGGTAACCACATACAATGCTGGGCATGGTGACTCATGCCCACCAGCCATCAATGCCACATACCACAGTGCTGGGTGTGGTCGCTCACACCTGTAATCCTAGCACTCGGGAGGCAGAGGCAGGAGGACTGCTGAGTTTGAGGCTTGACTGGGCTACAAAGAGAGACCCTGTCTCAAAAAAAAAAAGATTTATTGTTTGACATTTATTTTACTTTAAAATTACTTGATATTTAAAAGTGTTGTAAACTAAATAATGGAACATTGTGATTATCTGCTATAATTTCCAAGGAAAAAACTAGTTACCTGTGATATATGAAAAACTGAAAACCAATTATCTATTGAACTTTTCTTAGATCTTACAGTTACATAGGAGTAAAGGAATTTTAGTTTAAAAGCAAGGTAGTCATATTAAACTGTTCCCTGTATTGCTTTTCTAGGGGTCTATAAATGTAATCAAGTATGCCAACATTAACTATTGTACACTTACTGCTAGTTGTTAGGCAGGGTCAAGATTAGATAAATGCAGTATGAAATGGTTGGTACTCAATTTATCACTGATCTTTTATGATTGACTTTTTTTTTTTTTGAGGCAGGGTCTCCCTTTGTAGTTCAGGCTGGCCCTGAGCTCACTGTGTAGCTCAGGCAAACCTCGAACTCAGCAGCCCTCCTGCCTCTGCCTCCTGAGTGCTGTGATTACAGTTTTGAGCCACCAAGCCTGGCATTTATGGTATGTGGTACAGATTGCCAGTGGGTGTGAGTCACCACGCCCAATATTGTTGTATGTGGTTACCAGGGATCAAATTTGGGACTTTGTGCTTGCTAGGCAGGTGCTGGAACTACTGAATTAAATCTCTGGTCCTATGACTGAATTTTAAAAAAAAATCTTCAAGATTTTACCTTTGTGAATCTGAAATTTTCATTACAATGAGAAGATGTGAACTTCTTCTCCAAGTGTCTGACTGACCTGTTCCCACTCCTCAAAAGTAGTTAAATGTAGCCGGGCGTGGTGGCTCATGCCTGTAATCCCAGCACTTGGGAGGCAGAGGCAGGAGGATTGCTGAGTTCCAGGCTTGCCTGGGCTATATAGTGAGCTTAGGGCCAGCCGACTACAAAGTGAGACCCTGTCTCAAAAAAAAAAAAAAAAAAAAAGTAGTTAAATGTAGACATTGATGCAGGTCTGCAATCTGTGTGGAACAATTTAAAATAACGACGACAACAACAACAAAAATCTTATCACCTCCTAGTAAAAAGCTGGTTTTGAAATTTTTAAATATTACACTGAGTTCGGATAAATTAAGAAGTAAGACTGCATGAAAAGAAATACTTGATGTAGTTTGCAAGTGAGTGCCTGTTTTATATTGGACTTACCTTTTTAATACTTATACTAGTAACACAGTCTGTAGAGAATTATTTCAGTGCAGGCATAAATAGTAACAGCTTTCTGGTTTTTTTTCTTTACTAGCTCATTTTGTACCCCAGAAGTGCTTCCATTAAAAAAAGATAACAAAAGGGGCCAGAGATTTAGCTCAGTGGTTCCAGCGCCTGCCTCCAAGCACAAGGTCTTGAGTTCGATCCCGGTAACCAAATACAATGTTGGGCATGGTGACTCACGCCCACCAGCCATCAATGCCACATACCACAGTGCCGGGCGTGGTGGCTCACGCCTGTCATCCCAGGACTCGGGAGGCAGAGAGAGGAGGATTGCTGAGTTCGAGGCTTGCCTGGGCTACATAGTGAGCTCAGGGCCAGCCTGAACTGCAAAGTGAGACCCTGTCTCAAAAAACAAAACAAAACGATAACAAAAGAGGTTTTCTTCTAAGCTCTTCTCCAAAATGAGTTCACCTAGTAAGATAAATTGGAGCACTGACAGTGTCAAGTGTGTGAAAATTTGGTATATGGTGTTTAGGATATAAAAAAAAGTTGTAATATATTTTAGTCAAATGAGTGCCTAAGTCCTAAGTGGCAGAACTATACCTTACACAGTTTGAGTCAAGGGCTCCTTTTATTTACCATATTATAAAATTTGTTTTCATACCAATTTGAAAAAGAAAAACTAATTTATAAATCTATAAACATACTAGTTTGTGGCTTATTTTCTTATGTTTGCAAAGTATTTTTTTTAGTATTTTAAAGACGTTTATACCACTCTTGTGACCAGTTGTTTCTTTTCTTCCTCCAGGGAAATGAGGCAAGTTATCCTTTGGAGATGTGCTCACACTGTAAGTTGTTATTAAGAATGTTTTCTAAATTTATTTACATATGTGCATATATGTATGTGAGTATGCAAAACACATCTCTGTATTATGTACTTATCTGTAGAGTATGCCCCCCATTTTTTCATAGTACTGAGGATCAAACATAGGGGTTACTGTTACTGGATTTTAAGGTGCTGGAGTCTCCTGGAGTGTTTTCTAGGTTCTTTGTATCCTAAACAAAGCCTTGGTGAAGACCAGAGCAAAGGATAGCAAAGTTTTTCTGCAGGCGGGAAATGAAAAAGGCTGTGTAGGATTGAGTTTGGGCTGAGTAAAAGTAGGAAAAGAAGTACACCTATAAAGTGAGGATGACCACCTGTGCAAGAGAGAACATAGTGGCCAAAACTCAGTATGGATGACCTTTTTTAACATTCCCACTCCTCAGGCTGAGGTCAGGTCCAGGCCATCCTGTGGAAAACCTGCTCTAGTTCTCAGAGAAGTCCATATCCAAGGCTGTGGGAGCTGTAATATGCAGGAAGGATGCTACTTGTTTCAGCTTTATCCGTGGAACTTCTTTTTTTTTGGTACTGGGGAATTAACCCAGGGCCTTCACACTAGTTGCATCCCCTTCCCCTTTTAAAATTTTGAGATAGGGTCTTGTTATGTCATGAAGCTGCTCAGGATGGGCTGGAATCTAAGCTTTGTTTGCCTCAGCCTCTTGAGTGTTGGGATTGAAGGCATTTACTACCATGACCCTCAGAGAACTTTCAGATTCTTACTACTTTATCCATGCTTTGATTATACTGTTGAACCTTGTTACTAAATATCATGTATTTTTTTTATCATTTTATACAGAATTTGGGTGAATTATGCCAAAATTCACTTTCCACTTTAAAAACGACTAGTTTTTGCCTAACCACGTATAATTTTTCTTTCTCGTTTTTACAAAATCTCTTTACTATTGGAAGAGTTTAGTACAGCTATAGTACTATTCTTTGTAAGATTGTTGAAACCGATCCTTCAGGCATTTTACTATTTGCACTTCTCCATGCAGATTTATTCCTGTCCTGCTTACTCATTTCTTCAGATCTCCCTCAACTATTGTCTGTGAGAACTTCTGCCTCAGCTCTCAGGGTTTTCTCAAATGTTTGTTTTCTTTCTGTATGTAAATTGTGTTACTGTAACAGAAAGTAGCAAGACTTGACATGGCACTGTAAGGTACTGTCCTCCCATTCTGTGACACACAGACAAATGCATCAAAATACTTACAGTCTAGCTGTTGGCAAAAGAAAGATGTGCCCAATTACAGTGCAAGTAAACTGTTGTGAGAAGTAGAAACATAGACTACGTTCCCTTTTTTTAGGGAAGATAAAGCTTCACAGAAAGGGTGATGTTTGAAATTGTTTTTGAAAGCATTGTAGGATTTGAATGTTGATTAATTCTTTGACCTGTCTGGTTATTTCTCTTTTTAATTCTCTGCAAATTTGTAGAATAATATTCTACCCAACTGCCCTACAAATCTTTTGCAGTTCCTAGCCTTTAATAAATGATTGTGGGCTGGGGATGTAGCTCAGTGGCACTGTGTGCCTGCTTGGGAAGCACAAGATCGTGAGTTCAATTGCTGGTACTGCAAAAAAAAAAAAAAAAAAAAAAAAAAGATTTGCTTTCTTTTAATGCTTGAAAAAACTAAGGATATTTTTCTTTTCTCTCCACCCCCCCCACCACCATTTGGGGGGTTGGGCCTCACTCCTTCAAGATTAGCCTTTCCACTGTACTTTTCACCTCATTTCTGAGATCTTACATTTGTTAGCTTCTTTGTCTTAAGCTTCTCCTATTTTATTCAGTTTACAATCAACTTTTTTGATTCTGATCCTGCATATATGTTTTCTCCAGTCTTCCTGATATTGTTGCCTAAAGAAAAGCATACACAGTTATTTCCATTTCTTTATTTCTGTTTGTTTCTTGGCTGCTATATGGCTTGCATCTATTCTCTGAAATTTATAAGATCACCTTTATTTTATTGACACATTGTCTAATTGCCAACTCTGGTGGATTTAGAAAACATGCAGAATCACTTGTGACTTCTAGGGAAACCTGAATACTAATTACTTGGTGCCAAAGAACTATTAGTTTCCACATGCAATAATCTTACTGTGATATATAAAAATAGTTTTTATCTTTTAGAAACAATAGTGAATAATTATAAAAATGATATCTGTGAGGTTTGCTCAGAAATGTTGGGGTGAGACTTTAAGTAAATATTCTGCATCTTATTTATGGTTGAAACTGGATAATGGGTATATGAATTACAGCCTTTGAACCATTTTGTATATGAAATTTTCTTTTGTCAAATTTTTAATGAATGGAAAAAGTAACTTAAATGTAAAATCAATTATTGAGTCATTATTATTATTATTACTGTTTTTTGGGGGGCACAGGCTCTCACTTTCTAGTTCAGGTTGGCCCTAAGCTCACTATGTAGCCCAGGCAAGCCTTGAATTCAACAACTGTCTCTGCCTCCCAAGTGCTAGGATATTGGCATGAGTGACCATGCCCAACATTGTGGTGTGTGGTACTGATTGCTGGTGGTTGTGAGTTGCCACGCCTGGTATTATTCCATATGGTTACCGGGATCAAACCAGGGGCCTTCCACTTGCTAGACAGGCACTGGAACCACTAAGCCACATCTCCAGCCCTGTTTTTTTTTTTTTTAAACAGGGTCCCACTGTATAGAGTAGGCTAGCCTTGGACTCACTCTGTAGCCCATGCTGGCTTTGCAGATTTCATAATTAAATTAAATTCTAGTCAAGCATGGCATACAAACAGCAATCTTGATAAGAGTAAGTGGCTATTTAAGCTAATTTTCATCAGCAGAAGAATTGGGATAGTAGTAGTGGAAACATAATACTTAGCATAAAACAAATGCTGAATAAGTGTTGGAATAATAAGTTAGTATGAGCTTACTGTTGGACTCTATAAGCAACTGATTTGTTGATTTTAAAGGGTATACCTTTTGGGAAAATGTACTAGTTACCTCTCACCCTATTTAGTGTCTAAATAATACCAATACATAATTTTGTGGCACTTAGCATGTACCAGGCACTGTTTTAAGTACTTTATATACATTGACTTTTTCAGTCCCCACCACAGCCTCATGAGAAAAGCACTACTACTCTGCATTGCACTGATATGAAAATGGAGATAAAATCCTAAAAAACTAGACAAAAGTCTCATAGAATGTGAAATAATAGCCATAACTTGACCTTAGGTAGTCACCTTCATAGTCTTTTTGGAGAATAGGGTGGGATAGTGGGGCAGTTGAAAATAGGACCTCACACATGCTTCAGCCTCAGAGTCATAGTAATCACAGTATTATATAGCAGTTCTTGTAGGATATTGTGTGTATGTGAATGGGGGGGTGTCCTACCCAGGACAGTGTTGGATTTTCAGTGAGTTACATTATAGGCCATTGTAACTTTCTTTGTTGGCTAACTTTTCTGGCCAGTGAAGTTTATACTCTGTTGAAGTGATTTGCTGAAATTTGAGACCTTAGTTGTAACTTGGCATGATGAGTTGGAAAAATGAGTGTAAAATACTGGTTTAGATAGTGTAAGCAGAGGACTGGATTAAAGCACAATTAAAAAGTATGTTCAGAAAGTAAAATTCAATTTTTTACTGTTGCTATATTAGTGTAAAGATGAATTCTTTTGATAAAATTAGTAAATACAGAATCTGATTTGTAGACTGAAGGATTCTTTCGTAAGGTTTCTCAATTTTATTTTGTTAGAAGTGGACCCAAGGAGTGCTTGGCAGACATTGAAGGAATGTTTTCCTCTTGCACAATGAAGTATTTCTAGAAACCTTGAAGACTCTCTATTACAACAGCCCAAATTTTGAGTAAACAATTTCATATTGAAACACTTTTTTCTTGAATATTTAAAAATGACAATAGTTTAGACCTATTGATTTTTTAAAATTGATTGATTGATTGATTGATTGATTGATTGAGACAGGGTCTTGGTTTTATAGTTCAGGCTGGCCCTGAGCTCACTGTGTAGCCCAGGCAAGCCTCAAACTCAGCAATCCTCCTGCCTCTGCCTCCTGAGTGCTGGGATTACAAGTGTGAGCGACCATGTCCAGCATTGTGGTATGTGGTACTGATTGCTGGTGGGTGTGAGTCACCACACCTGATATTGTTGTATGTGATTACAGGGATCAAACCAGGGACCTTGCACTTGCTAGGTAGGCACTGGAACCACTGAGCTAAATTTCTGGCCCCAGACCTATTGATTTTATATTGTGCCATTAATTTCTGCTTTTAATCATATATCTCAGGGAAGTTTATAAAATAAAATTCTTTACCTAGACTGAGATTTATCCCTCCCTTTCTTCATCCCTCCCTACACTTACCTCTGCCCCAACTTCCTTTCTTTCTTCCTTGTCTCTTCTCTCCCCTCTCATCCCTTTACTTTCCTTTCTCCCCTGACAGCCCTCTCTTTTTTTTCAGTGCTAAGGGGTCTAACCCAAGGCATGCTAAGCAAAGGCTCTACCACTAAGCTATATTCTCAGCTACATTCATTTCAGAATTTGTTTTTATTGTTACATGGGTGACTTAACTCACTTGAATTTTTAATAACATGTTTGAATTTCTGATTTCTGGTGTGATCACAGACCGTTATTTATCACCTCAGAAATCTTCAGAGGAAACCTTGAATATCAGTACAAATTCAAATTTGTGAACGGTTGCAAGTGTTTTTGAAGCATTTTATTTCTGTGATAACATTTATTCCACCTATCACTGAGAATTATGTATGTTGTGCCTAATTTAAATGAAGTATTTGAGTTAAGTAATGAAGAGAGGGATGAAAAACTTACTTGAGAATATACATCAATTTATATACTTTGTTGGTCTTTTGGTTTGTAGTTCTTTTAAAAAATCATTGGATTTTCTGTATTTTAAGTATTTCAGTATTTTAGACTAACTCGTTTTTAGAAAAAGCAAAGCCCTGCTTTGTTTTAGTATCCATACTTTCACATTTTGGTGTCATGGCAACACTTAACAGATTTACAGTTAGATCATGATGTATAGTAATTTGGTTACCATGAATTCAAATAATTTTGCGACTAGTATGTAGAAGTTACTTATTTTAGGAGACTTAAAAAGGCCTAGTTGTCCATATAACATAAGTGTAAATCCTTGGGTGTTTCTCAGGATTTTAGAACAAAAGATGAAAGATAGTGAAAAATATCTAAGAAATAATGACTTTGGGAACAAATGCAGATAATAGCATCTCACTGAAAGAAATTTTAGAAGATGAACTAGGTAAAAAAAGGGAAATAATTGGTAAATAGAAATTTATTCAGACTTGAAAAGTAAAACAAATCATCATTGAAAAAACATTCGATTGCTGAGGTTAGATGAAAAAATATCTACATTTAATTTAAACTTTGATTGTAATTTTAAAACTCTAGAAGTAAAAAGGAGACTTTACAAGCTTCTAGACATAGAAAAATTTACCTGAAAACAATAGGAGTCTACTGTAGTGAACTCCTTAGCAGCAGTAGCAGATGCTTGAAAGCAGTGGAGTGATTAAGAATTCTAAATTCCTTATATCCAGGATTTCATACCAGCTGAACAGTCACTCAAGTATGAGGGCAAATTAAAAGCATTTTTAAAAATTGATATTCCATAAACTGTTGAATATGTGTCTTGCAAAATGAAACAGAAGATCAATAGAGAAGATGAAGTGCAATTCCAAAAAATGAAATCCCTAAGACACTAGTAAAAATTCCAGAATAATAACTATAGTACCATGGGCCTTGAAAGCAGTTGGTTCTAATTATACTAAGAAACCAAAATTGTCTATGAGGAATATTTTCAGAAACAAAGTAAAAGCAGTTATAAATTATATTCTGGAATTTCTTACTCTTAAGAGCTTAGATAACGGCAAGCCAAAAAACGACAACAACAAAAAAAGCAGAAACTGAGTGATGGAGTTAAGACATTCTTTGTAAAAAACCAAATAGAACTCTAGAGGAACCATACCTAAGCCTTGAATAATTGATGCTGAAAGTGAAAGAAGACTCTTGAATATGCCTTCTCTCCTGAAAGTACACATTTTCTTTCTTCCGGGACACTGGAGTGGAAAGCTGTACAAAGCTAAACAAAAATGCAGACAGCATTCTGCTGCACCGTGACATAGGAATGATAGATAAAATAAAAGGAAAACCTGGAGATTATGTAATGAGAACAGGGTTCGATTTGACCTGTAAAACAAAGAAATTGAGAGCCAACTCTTTTAAATAAGAGGTATTATTGAACTAGGTAATAAACATTTTGCTTTTTAAAAATGAAGATTAATATCTTTAAGCAGGTTTATCACAGAGGAAAAACTTGGTAGGTGTTTGTGAAGGCTTTTCACTAACTTACTCTTTTGATTTGAACCCTAAGATAAGTAAACCAAAAGGAGGAAAACAACCCTATAAGCTTTTAGCAGAAAAACTAGTAATATAATTGGGAAATGGTTAGAAATATGTGGTCAGGTTTTTATTTACTTCTAGTGGGAATATTCATACTATTCAGTGTTTCCCACATTTAGGCCCATGTGCACATTAGGGCAATAGACACATGCATAGTATTATGTTGACCTAAGCACTTGTGGTAGTTCTTTATATTAGAACCTATTTCATGAATCCATCAGCCTTTACAGCATTAACCACTCCATTTAGAAGGGCCGATTTAAAAAGTGTCTTTATGAAGTAGGGTCAAAAATGCAGTGAATGCAGGGCCGGAGGTTTAGCTCAGTGGTTCAAGCGCCTGCCTAGCAAGCACAGGGGTCCCTGGTTTGATCCCTGGTAACCAGATACAACAATATTGGGCATGGTGTCTCGTGCCCACCAGTAATCAGTACCACATACATGGTACCTCAAGCCTATAATCCCAGTACTCAGGAGGCAGAGGCAGGAGGATTGCTGAGTTCTAGGCTTACCTGGGCTACATAGTGAGCTCAGGGCCAGCCTAAACTACAAAGTGAGACCCTCTCTCAAACAAACAAACAACAAACAAACAAAAAATGCAGTGAATGCTTCTGCTGAGTGCCATTCAACAGAAAGGCAGGCTGGTAAAACATTACAGTGTGTGCTACACCTTATTCACTGGATCTGGCACTATGTGACTTCCACCTCTTCCTACAGTAAAAATGAATTTGAGATGTTAACATTTTGAATTTGCACAGAGCAGCCATGACTGCACAAGATACTCAAGAAATAAGACTTTGGACTGGTTTCAGTAAGTGGCATGTGTTTAAAGCAAGAAGGGAGTTTGTTGAGATAGATTATGGCAGTATGTTTTTTACTGTAACAAAGTTTAATTGAAACATTTAAATGTAATTTTTCAAAATCACACTTTGTATCTACCCTGTAGGTCTGTTTCTTCATTTTTAGTTTTTCATGGTGATGGGTCATTCTAGTCCTTTTAATTACATAGTTTTTCTATGACAGATTTTACTTGTGAAACTCATTGAGATCTCAACACCATTCTAAGAATGTACTTTTAGTTTTAGGGTTATTGTGTTTAGTCTCTGGACAGCATTCAGCTGACTGAATTCTAGTGTATGAGTCATTTTTTGGCCATATCTTTTTTATAAGGAGTAGGAAGTACATAATTGGTACATGGTGTTTGCATTTTGAAAGGAGCATTCTAGAAGAAAAAACAGTTCACTACAGATCCCACAGATGTTAAAAGTGTTTAACAAAAGAGTGTAATGAACAGTTTTGTATTCATAAGTTACACACTTTAGATGAGTAAATTCCTTCAAAAATAAGCTGAGTATAGTAGTACATGTCTGTCATTCCAGCTACTTAGCAGGCTGTGGCAGGAAAATTGCAAGTTCAAGGCCATCCTGGGCAATTTAGTGAGTTTATCCCAGTTTTAACAAATTTTTTTTTTTTTTTTTTTGCTACCAGGGATTGAGCTCATGACTTTGTGTGTGCAAGGCAGGTGGTGCCACTGGCCCTAAAAAGATTTTTTTTTTTAACAAAGGGATGAGGATGTAGCTCAGTGGTTTAGTTTGCCTAGAATGCATGAGAGTTTGGATTTGATCTCTAGTACTAGAGGAAAAAAAATGTCATTCACTATATTGAGAGAATAAAAGAGAAAAGGCATAATCTCTTCAGTAAGTATAGCCTAATATTTATTTGACAGCATTTGCTACCCATTCATCTTGATCTTTTTTTTTTTTGGTGGTACTGGGGATCTAACTCAGGCCCTTGTGCTTCCAAAGTAGGTGCGGTACCACTTGAGCTAAATCCCTGGCCCTTGCTACCCATTCATAATAAATAATCTTAACAAATTAAGAGCAGAAGGAGACTTCTTACTCTGGTAGGGATTTCACAGAAAACCCACAACTATCATCATCCTTTTTAAATTTTGTCTTGTTTTTTATTAATACATGTGTACAGTACATAATGACCCCATTCCTGTGGGCAGTTGAAAATATTTTGCTCCTGTTGCAAAATATTGATTATATATCAGATTTATTCATCCCCTTCCCTTTCCCTCCATCTGTCTTTTTCTCTGGGAATCGAACTCAGGACCTTGAGTTTACAAGGCAGGTGCAGCACCATTGAGCTAAAACTTCAGTTTCTCTCTTTTTTTTTTTTGAGACAGGGTCTTGCTTTGTAGTTCAGGCTGGCCCTGAGCTCACTATGTAGCCCAGGCAAGCCTGGAACGCAGCAATCCTCCTGCCTCTGCTTCCTGAGTGCTGGGATTACAGGCATGAGCCACCATGCCCGGCACTGCAGTATGTGGTACTGATCGCTTGTGGGCTTGAGTCACTATGCCCAGCATTGTTGTATGTGGTTACTGGGGATCAAACTCAGGACCTTGCACTTGCGAGGCAGGTGCT
Organism: Thryonomys swinderianus; assembly: GCA_004025085.1. Lineage (NCBI taxonomy): Eukaryota > Metazoa > Chordata > Mammalia > Rodentia > Thryonomyidae > Thryonomys > Thryonomys swinderianus. The sequence goes on along the minus strand of PVIC010007450.1, from coordinate 5,544 downwards.
GGAACCACTGAGCTAAATCTCTGGCCCCGAGTTCCTCTATCTTTTGATCCACTTCTTAATTTGGTGATCCATCTTCCTAATTCCTATTATCTTTTTTTTTTTTGAGACAGGGTCTTGCTTTGTAGTCAGGCTGGCTCTGAGCTCACTATGTAACCCAGGCAAGCCTTGAACTCAGCAATTCTCCTGCTTCTGCCTCCTGAGTGCTGGGATCACAGGCGTGAGCCACCATGCCCAGCCCTATTATTTCTTATTTTGCTCTTTATTTATATTTTTGTTTCTTATATAAGAGAAACAAAGCAGTATTTAAGCTGTGTGTCTGATTTATTTCACTTAACATTATTGTCTTAAAGGTGCATTCATTTTCCTACAGGTGACTCAAGTCTATCCTTTTTTATGTCAGAGTAGTACTACCTTGTGTTTACTATAGTAAAATCTTGGTTTGCAAGAAAGTGATCTGAGGGGCTGGGGATTTAGCTCAAGTGGTATGGTGCCAGCCTTGGATGCATAAGGGCCCGAGTTTGATCTCTGAAAAAAAAAATTGTGCTCTGTACATAATCCAAAGCACAGTAAAGAGGTAGGGAAAAGGGGAGAAAGAACCAGTTGTGATCATGTGACATATGGCATGACATTGCTCCTGTTGCAAAATATTGGTTATATATCAGGTTAAAATTTCTTAGAAATGTTTGTCTTCTTAACATTCATAAACCAAATTACTCACAATCTGAGATCTGATTATATATTTTCTTTATTCATTTATCTGTTGATGCACATACAGGATACTGCCAGGACTTAATGTATTATGAATTGTATTTCTATAAACGTGTCATGACTGTATTATAATGTCTTTAACTCTTTTTTTTTTTTTTTTGAGACAGGGTCTTGCTTTGCAGTTCAGGCTGGCCCTGAGCTCACTATGTAGCCCAGGCAAGCCTCGAACTCAGCAATCCTCCTGCCTCTGCCTCCCAAGTGTTGGGATTACAGGTGTGAGCTACCACGCCCGGCGATACCTAAAACAGGAAAAGCTATAGCTAAGTTGAATGGAATTTCTGGTTTCAGTGTTTTTAGGACTCTCCATACTGATTTCCATTGTAGTTGTACTAGTTTATGTTCTCATCAAAGGGTCCCTTTTTCCCTACAGCCTCATCAGCATTTGTTATATTGTTATATTAATTTCTGTTTTTAATTGAATTCTTTATTGGTGCATTTTTATATACAGCACACAATCACACTCAACATTGGGTAATTTGTATCAGTATATATTTGATTTCTTGATGATAGCCATTTTTTTTTCCTAAGTTGATGTGAAATCTCAGTACCGTATGGTAAAAGGTTGGTATCCACCAAAGATCTCTTGAGAAAAAACGAAAAAATTTTTTCTTTGTAAATCTGACTACTTCCTTTTAATATTTTTATTATGTCTATTACTGTGTGAAGTCAAGAAAAGGAGTAAAATTGTCTTTATCCTCATATGATAATATTTTAATACAAAGTAAATTCTAAGTGAATTAAGCAAGATTGTAGGATACAAGGACAATATAAAAATATTAAAATGGTATATAGTATCAAAGAACAGCTGAGAAATTGACAGATACAATTTATAGGAGAAAATAAAACAAAATACTGAAGTGTAAGTTATATAGACACAGAATTACCAAACATTACTTAGAAGTTCTTAAAAGACCTAAATAAATGGAGCAGCATACCAGATTTGTAGATTGGAACACCTGATCTTAAGATCGGTTCTACTTGTACTGACCTTTACCTTCAGGATCATCCCAATGAGATTCTCTGCAAGACTTTTGTAAAAATTATCACACTTGTTGGTTATTTATTGAGGAATTAGAGATCTTAAAAGAATCCGAAGAATTGAAAAAGGAAAAAATAAGAGGCCAGTGCTCTTTGACTTAAAGATTTACCATTAAACATAAACTGTGAGGGAAGGGTCCACACTGTTCAGGTGTGTATAATTGTATTTGGTTGGGTTTTTTTTTTTTTTGAGACAGGGTCTTGCTTTGTAGTTCAGGCTGGCCCTGAGCTCACTGTGTATCCCAGGCAAGCCTCGAACTCAGCAGTCTTCCCGTCTCTGCCTCCGGAGTGCTGGGATTACAGGCGTGAGCCACCACTCCCAGCACTGTGGTGTGTGGTATTGATTGTTGGTGGGCATGAGTCACCACGCCCAGCATTGTATGTGGTTACCGGGATCAAACTCAGGGCCGTGAGCTTGCGAGGCAGGCGCCACCAGAACCACTGAGCTAAATGTCCGGCCCCTGTATTTGCTTGCTTTTTGACAGAAGTCTTAGTGGACCGTTTTAAGGGGAATCTTTTCAGTAAAGTAACTATTTCATTGTGGAATAAAAAATTTCACTCCAATCCTCCTTAAGTTAAAAAATTATATGGATCATAGATTCAAATATAAAAGCTATGGAACTTGTAGAAGAATACATAGAAATTTCTCATGACCAGGAATGGGAAAAGATTTTTTAGTACATACAGAACATGAATCATACATGGGAAACTGACTTTGTAAAAATTAAAAATTTTTGCTTTTTATAAAACATTTATGCAAAGATGGGAGAAATGCTTCAGAATTGAGAGAATACTTCAAAATAACAAAGGACTTGTATCAGTATAAATAGAATCCTACAAGTTTTTTAGATAGCATTTTTAAAAAGCATAAGATAACCATCACTTCACAAAGGTACATAAAAGACTGACAATATCATATGCTGGGTGTGAAGCTACTGGAACTCTCATATTGCTGATGGAAGTATAAAATGGCACATCACTTTGGAAAACTGAGTTTCTGAAAGTTAAAGATTCAAATTCTTAGAAAACATTAGTTTGCAGAATTTCTAGACTAATATTTATAGGAGCCTTATTCATACTAGCTCAAACTGGAAAGAATGCCCAGCAGGTAGTGAATGCATAAACATATTGTACTGAATTTATACATTGGATTGTACTGTGCATTTAAATGGAGCTACTGACCTATAAAAGATGGGTCAAAGTAAAAGAAGACACAAGAGCAAGAGTAAAAACTGTGTGATATTCTTTATATGAAATTCTAGACAGAATTTAGTACAGTATAGAATTTATGCTTGCTGGGATTTTGTCAGGAAGGTGACTGACTGCAAAAGGCTCCAAGGGAACATTTTGAGGTTATGGAATTGTTCTTTATTCATAATGTAGTGATACATAGGTATATATACTTAATTGAAAGCTATAGAACTATACTATATACTTAATAATTTACTTTGATTATCTTTTTTTGAGATAGGGTCTTGCTTTGAATATCGTTTTTAAAAGATGGCTTAAAGTTTTTTAGGATTTTTATTATAAACTGGTAATTTGGCATATTTGACAGTTGCTTGGTATTTTAGAAATATAAAAGAATTATAATCTAGAGGCACAAAAAATGCATGTTACCAGTTGGATTTTAAAATCGATGTAATTCTAAGCCCATATATATATATATATATATATATATATATATTCATTCATTCATTTATTTATTTGTGAGACAGGCAAGCCTCGAACTAAGTAATCCTCCTGCCTCTGCCTCCTGAGTGCTGGGATTACAGGTGTGAGCCACCACACCCAGTACCCTAACATATTTTAAAAGGAGAGTTTTTTATGGCTAACAGCCATATGTAACTGTCCATATGTACTTTATACTCTTTTTAAGTATTTAAATTGGTAGAATGCTTTCTTTGCTTTGTTCATTCGTTAGTTGAAAGTATCCCATGGAGAACAAAAGTACAACACTGCTGGTTGATCAACAAGGCCTTTCCAAAATTTTAAGTTTTTCTGGAGTTACTTGGGAAGATTTACCTAGTGCGCCCCCTGGTGGCTTTCACTTCTCATTTAAGGTGTTATGATATTAATACAACTACTACCTAAGTGGATGTATTTTAAATTTTAAAAATTAATATTCATGTAGAAAGACTTCTCAGTAACTTCTGTTGCTAACACCATAAGGTTTATTCCTTGTGGTGGTTTTGATAAGAGATTCAATACATATGTCTCCACATGCAATTTTGTCCTTCGTGGTGGATCTTTTAAAAATACTCTAATATGCCGGGCATGGTGGCGCATGCCTGTAATCCCAGCACTCGGGAGGCAGAAACAGGAGGATTGCTGAGTTCGAGGCTTGCCTGGACTACATAGTGAGCTCAGAGCCAGCTTGAACTACAAAGCGAGACCCTGTCTCAAAAAAAAAAAAAAAAACTCTAATATATTCTAAGATCCTACATTTCCTCATAGTTTTCATGCTGTAGTATAGTTCTGAATTTTTTTGTTATATAAGAGAGATCGGGAATATCTTTATAATGTATGGTGAGGATGAACTTGAATTACAATATTGTGACCCAAATTAAATGTTCAAACAAGAAAAAACCTGAAAAGGATTGCTGAAGAGCCACATAAGAGCCAGTCAGAACCAGTATCTAAAACTAGACCTGGAACAGTTTGGCAAAAAAAAAGTAATCATAGCTTTTTAAACTATTGTCTGTTTAAAACAGTAGTGATGTGTATTTAGGGGAACTGGTACATGTATGTACCATATCTCAGTCATTTTCACCCCATTTACTGACATAATGTTTTCCTTCCAACTCCTGCAGGTCTTCTTCTTCACCTCCATAGCCTACCTTCTCATTTTCTGTCATTTCTCCTATTTTTATTTATATTTTATGTTTTTCATATGAGAGAAAATGTGATATTTCACATTTGCATTTGTCATTTCACTTAGCATAATCATCTCAGATTCAATCCATTTTTCACAGATGGCATAATTACCTTCTTTATAACTAATATTCATATATGTATCTCACATTTTCATTATGCATTCATCCTTAATGGATAGCTCATGGTCCCTTCCCATTTGCAAATCATCCATCTCTTTGTTTCATATTACCTTTTATTTTACTCTTTTTTTCTGTTTTGAATTTCTTATGTAAGAATAACTACACAGTACTTTAAAATTTGTGTGCCTGATGTATTTCATTTAACATTATGGTCTCAAGGTGCATGCATTTTCCTACAAAAATCCAAATTTATCCTTGGTGGCAGAGTGGTATTACATTATGTATAAATACCACATTTTCTTTATACATTCGTCTGTTGATGAACATAGCTGCTTATTTTATCTTCTGTGAATTGTGCTACTATAAACATGAGTATGGGTGTTGTACTGTAATATATCCTAACTTTCAGGAAGATGTCTAGAAGGGGAATAGCTGGACTGAATAAAATTTCTAGTTTCAGTTTTTTAAGGAATTGCCATATTTATTGCCATCATGTGGTCCAGTTGATATTCCTACTAACACTGTAGAAGTACCTCTTCCCCATGTACATGCGTGTGTACAGCCTTGCCAATATTTATTTTATTTCTTTTTTTTTTTTTTTTTTGAGACAGAGTCTCGCTTTGAAGTTCAGGCTGGCCCTGAGCTCACTATGTAGCCCAGGCAAGCCTCGAACTCAGCAATCCTGTCTTTGCCTCCCGAGTGCTGGGATGACAGGTGTGAGCCACCACGCCCGACTTTATTT
>PVIC010007449.1:0-50970 GCA_004025085.1 Thryonomys swinderianus | reverse complement strand
ACACAGGATAGAAACAAGAACCACGTCTGGGGCTATCCCACAGCTACAGGTTTGTCTTGGCAGGGTGATCTAGTTTATCAGATAGGAGGCCAGCTTGCATGTCTCATTTCAAACTCATTACATCCTGGTAGCTGTGAGAACTGCCCCCCACCATGCTGAAGAGCACTTTGCTCAAGGGGGCCATAGTCTTCTGTGCACTCAGGCACAGGGAAAGCCAGGAGGGGGTGAGTGAGGCAGAAGAGAAGGTGAAGTTTGTCAGGGAGCAGGAAGAGGGGCGGCGGAGAATCCGTTTGGGACCTGGACCTCCCCAAGAAACACAGGGCCAGAATCATGTGTATAACCATTTTATTCAGTCGTCATAGTGGGCAAATTGCCAGCTGAATGCAGACACAAGCGAGGTATTCTCGGGTTATTGCAGGAACCACTCACTGGGCTACAGGGGCCTGAGTATGGAGCAAGGAGAGAGCACCAAGGTTTCAGAATCAGACGCCAACCGCCTGAGCCAATGGCTCCGCCCTGACAGCTGCTGCTTCACATCTGGGGAGACCGCAAGGTATGTCCTCAGCACCGAGTCATTTCAGTGACACCAGAGGAACATAGAGTAAAAATGTGGAACTGTCCTGGTGAACCTAGGCTGCTGCTGCTTTCTAAGTCTTCACTAGGGTGTGAACAATGCCTAGAGCATTCTGGAAAAAATGGCCAGGTACACCCTGTGTTTCTACCCAGTGCCTCCTTGCCTTATTTCATTCATAGCTGAATCTCCACTTCTAAGCCACACACCCTGATGTTAAGGCTCATGTATGTAACAAGCCTCTCAGGTGACAGCCACTATTTCCCGAGCAGCATCTGCGCAGTTTGACATAGAAGAGAACGTCCCTAGTTAGGTGTCCTCTGCAAAGTCACCTACACTAACCAGCGCCTCATCAAGAGCATCATCTAGTAGATTTAGGAAGCACAATTATGAATAAAACCTGGAAACATTTCAAATTTCAAGGTCACCCGTGAGGCTGGTCACAGATGATCTTAATTCAGGGCCACGGCGCTAACACACTGGTGTCCACAGCTGCTGGTCTGCTGTTGATTAAGTATGAGGCGGGGACAGGAGTTGCCAAATCTCTACCCCATGAAAATACTGCGCCAGGAGGGGCACACTGCCTGCAGCACAGCAGAGGTTCACACACACTATTACCGCTTTCCTTTTTAAGGGCACTTTGAGTCCCATTTGGCACTTTTCTGAACTCATCTGTCAGGGACAGACACAAGGACATTTTATTTGTATTTTAACATTTTGGCAAAATAGAAACTTTGGTCATAGTCCCAGCTCTATAAAAAACTTAAAAGGGTTATTATTTCTGATTAAAACAGTATTTTAGGAAGTGATACATAACAATAACAAGAAAGTAAACATCTTCATTTCTAATGTAAAAGCAAAAACTCTTCAGCATCTCAATTTAAATAAGAGTCAGTAGTGCTTATACAAAGGAATCACGTCTCTCATAGGGAAGCAGGGAAGTATCAAAGGAAGGCACGGGCTCTTGTTGTCACAGATCTGTGTTAGGCAGTAGTGTTCTGGAAGGCACAATGTGGAAATCTCATTACCCCAGGATTTAAAATAGGGAGCTGCAGGTAATGTCAGACGCCCACGACAGCTAACTGAGCTGGAATCAATGGCGATTCATCAGTGACAATGCTTTTTCTAGAGTATAGCACTCTGGAGCATGGGAAATCTTTTATCAGCCCATATGTAAATCTGTAAAGGCCTTGTGCAAAATGTGGGCGGGGCTGGCCACACCTCTGCTTTGGAGTGCATGTTAAAAAACAAAAGCACAATTCCTAGAAACTGAACATTACGTAAACTAGTGAAAATAATAAGCTTAGAAATAATAGTAGGTAAGCTTGGTAATATAGCAGGTTCAAAGTCAAAGGTCTCAAGAGGTTTCCTGAACAGCAAAGGCTTGAGTTTCTCTGGTTCTTCAAGAAGAGATGTTCCACACTAAGAGGGGAGGGAGAGGCAGAGATGGGGGGAAAAGGGGGTTTAGTCTTTCAGTGCACAGCCAGCGTGAAAACAGATTGTGTCTAAATGTGAACAGAATTCCATCTGACCCACTTCCACTAGTGCTGCGTAAGGCTAGGGGAGCCCACAGTCAGAAGCATTCAAGTAACTCTCACTAGAAAGTAGCATCCACTGAAATTGATCTAGACATGGAAGGAAGACACATTTCTTTAAAGAGTGTCTGGGCTGAAGAGGAATGGGTTCTTCCAATATTATGTATACTGGTGATAATAGGCGAGTATATCCATATATTTATGTATTACATATATATAATTTAGTTGTTTATATAACTTTGTTATGAATGTACATGCCAGATACCATACATACTAAGCATTTTTGTTTTTTTTGAGACAGGGTCTCACTTTGTAGTTCTGGCTGGCCATGAGCTCACTACATAGCCCAAGCAAGCCTGGAACTCAGCAATCCTCCTGCCTCTGCCTCCCGAGTGTTGGAATTACAGGCATGAGCCACCATGCCCGGCACTGTGGTATGAGGTACTGATTGTTGGTGGGTGTGAGTCACTACGCCCAGTATTGTTGTATGTAGTTACTGGGTATCGAACCAGGGCCCTTGTGCTTGCTAGGCAGGCACTGGAAACACAGATAAATCTCTGGCCCTAAGCAGTTTTAAAATATTAACCAGACTTGTCCTCAGATCAAACAAAGGACGTGCTGCTATTATCCCCATTTTACAAATGAGGAAACTGAGGTCAAGAGATTTTAAATTGCTTGCCCAAGGCCACAGAGCTGGATGGGGCTGGAGCAGGGATAGATCGCAGGTAGTCCATTCTTTCAATCAATACACTACATAAAAGCAATTATATAAATCAGGATATTCAGAGAGGAAAAACTGAGCCATCAGGAGCATGAGATTCCTTAACTTTAATGTTCATGTAAAAAAATCTTGGACTTTAATCATACAAAATTCAAGTATTTCAAAGATTTGCTAATGCAAATCCTTAAAAACCTTGGAATGAGCTAACATTCCAGGGGAGCTTTTACTCTGTATTCCTGTATAGCAGGCAATCATCTATGAACACAGGAATTACTCACCGATGATGATGATGATGAAGATCACCAGGACACTAATCCCTATGGCCCACATCTGTAGCAAAACATACCCATTTCACATTTCATAAAAAGACATAACACACTGAAGAGCACCCTATAATATCACTCTACCAATCAGGGTGTGTTAGAATCCAGAACAACTCATCATTTCTTTTTTGGGGGGCAGGTCTCTCTTTGTAGTTCAGGCTGACCCTGAACTTACTATGTAGCCCAGGCAAACCTCGACTCACGGCAATCCTCCTGCCTCTGCCTCCTGAGTGCCAGGATGACAGATGTGAGCCACCACGCCCGGCACTGTGGTATGTGGTTACCAGGGATCAAAGTAGGGACCTTGAGCTTACAAGGCAGGCGCTGGAACCACTGAGCTAAATCCCCAGCCCCAGCTCATCATTTCTAATTCCTACGTTCAGTGGCCTTAATTGGGGACTAAAATTACTTAACTGCTTTTCAAAACATGTGCTAATGATCTGTGGGCCCTAAAAAGGCATCTGTTCACGTAAATACACTTTCCACACAAGGAGGGGCGACTAAGCTTAATCGGTGTCTCAGTGTCACTTCTAATCAAGGAAGGGGCAGGACATATTCTGATCTGATCCAAACATATTTATTTGCTGTGAAACCTGTGGTAGACTGCATTGTGCTCAGCAGAAGGTGACTTTCTAGTTTCTCTTCCTTGGTCTAGAACCACTCAAAGAAACACCTGCACACTGCCCAAGAGATCCTGCCTGAGAGTCTGCAGTCTTCCTATTCTATGCACCTCGTGGCATTTGCTGCAGAACATCCTGGTCCCTAGTGGTGGGCGAGGGAAGGGGATGCAGTCTGCAAGGAAGATTCTCAGCTCACCCAAATGTCTGCATTGGGAAGTTAAACCCACCTCCCAGATTCACCCAAGCCAGTATTTGTATGCTCTGTTGAGCCTGAGGATGGTAAGGGAGACTTCCAAGGTCAGTGAAGAGAGAATTACCTTGCAGTTCTTCCACCAGTATTTCCTCTTCAACTTGGCAGCACTTGTTTCAAATTGAGAAGCTCCTGCTTGCAGTGCATCCGCACGGTCATCTAACTCAGAGAGCTTCTGGTCTCTTTCCAACACCTTATCCACATTGACTCTCATTATGTCTACCACCTAAACGAATGTGGTCATGTTAGGTTACACATACAGGAATGGAAGAGCCAAAAGTCCAAGAGAAATTTCTGGCATATTTTGTTTCAAGTCAGAACTTTATTACTTTTTTTTTTTTTTTTTTTTTTTTGAGACAGGGTCTCGCCTTGTAGTTCAGGCTGGCCCTGAGCTCACTATGGTGCACAGGCAAGCTTCAAACTCAGCAATCCTCCTGTCTCTGCCTCCCGAGTGCTGGGATTACAGGCGTGAGCCACCACGCCCGGCATTGTGGTATGTGGTGTTGATTGTTGGTGGGGTGTCTCCACGCCCAGCATTATATGTGGTTACCGGGGATCGAACTCAGGTCCTTGCGCTTGCAAGGCCGGCGCCGGAACCACTGAGCTAACCCTCCGGCCCCAGAACTTTATTACTTTTACAAAATGGGCCTACCCTTTCATGATAAAACCACTCAGTAAACTAAAGATAGAAGGGAATGTCCTCAACAAGATCGAGGGTACTTATGGGAAAACCCACAACCAGTACATATTCAATGAGAACTGAGACCAACAGTTTCCTTGTAAGACCAGAAACAAGACAGGATCGCTAACTTCCACTACCACTGCTCAATACGTACTCAAATCCTGGCTAGAGAAATCAATTGGTTGAGAAAAAGAAACAAAGATTTAAAACTCCTATCTGTAGGGATATCTATATATCTCTATCCATATCTGTATCCTCTGGATCTCAAAGAATCCACAGAAAGGAAAAAACCAGTGAGAGCTAATAACTCAGCAAAGTCTCAGGCTCTAAGATCACACAAATGAGTTGCATTTCTGTACACCAGCAATAACCAATCTGAAAAGATTACTAAGAAAACTGTCTTTATAACACCTTCCAAAAGAATAAAAATAGGGATATATATTTAGCCAAGGAGGTAAGAGAACTGCAGAAGCAAAAACACATGATATTGCTGAAAGACGGCCTGTGCTGTACACCAGGAGACTTAGCAATGTAAAGACAGCCCTGCAGGGTCAACACAGCAATCCCAATGGCTTTTTATCTTAGAAATTTCCAGATGTGACCTCAATTTCAGATTTTTTAAAAATATGTTAACAGTAGGGAACCTCAAAAAGGTGAAACATAAAAAAACATTGCAGGACTTCTTAATTTCAAAACTTGCTGCAAAGCTACAGTAATCAAAACTGGTAGTGGCCTAAAGACAGACATAAAGACCAAGAGACCCAAACTGAAAGTACAGAAATAACTCAAATGTCTACAGCTGGGTTTTTGTGCGCTGAGGAAGAGCTTAAGGCCTTTTGCTTGCTGAACAAGCACTCTATCACTGAGCTACACTCCAGCCAATGGGCCCACCTGAGTTTTCACAGGTGCCAAGACTGTACAACGGAGGAAATGGTCAGTTTTTTCAATATATTTTGCTGGGACAATGTGAGTGCCACAAAATAGCTCCTACCTCATTTTGTACACAAAATTAACTCAAAATAGATCTCTGACTTAAGACCTAAAACTAATACAACTCAAAAAAATTAAAAGAATAAAACTATAAAAGAGGTAATAAATTTCCAAAACTTCAGATTTAATACCAAAAGCAAAAGAGATCCCCGCCAATAATAAAAACACCTCTGATAATAACTCTGATTATAAAAATGATACAATTCAGCTTCATACAATTTCATACAAATACTTTTTAAAAAATTTTGCATTAAAGTATATTATCAAGAGTGTTTCAGCTGGAAGTGGTAGTATAGCTCTATAATGCCAACCTTCTGGAAAGCTATGGAAGTAGGGTGGCCAGTCTGAATCCAGCCTGGGCAATTTATCAACTAGCAAGACCCTGTCTCAAAGTAAGAAAGAACTGGGAATGTAACTCAATGTGAAGGCCCTGGGTTCAGCCCCCAGTACTGCAAAACAAAGGGAAGCAATCCACAGAATGAAAGCAAATATCTATAAATCACATATCCAAAAAAAAACACAGAGAATTCCTGTAAGTTAGCAACACAAAAACAACCTGGCTAAAAAGTGGGCAAAGGCTTTCAACAATGATATACAAGTAGCGCATAAAAAGTTGTTTAGTGTTACTGATCATTTCACCAATGCAGTCAAAAGCCACACCACTTCATGCTTACTGTAACCCAAAACCTACAGAACAAACGTTGAGGAGGATGTAAAGAAACAGGAAGCTTCTTCCCTTGCTAGTGGGAATATAAAATGAGGCTGCCACTGTGGGAAAGTTTGGCTGCTGCTCAAAAAGCTAACACAGTATTGCCTGAACCATATATGTACTATATAATCCTGTGATGTCCCTAGGTATACACTCAAGAGAAATGAAAACAAGGCTAAAAGTCTTGTTCTTTATTTTTTTTTTTCCAGTACCAGGGATCGAACTCAAAGCCTTATGCTTGCAAGGCAAGCATGGCAGCACTGAGCTAAATCCTCAGCCCCAAAATCGTGCTCTTGAATGTTGACAGTAGCATTATTCCTAACAGCTGAGAAGTATAAAAAGCTGAAACTATGCATAATCCTATTACCTATGAAAAGGAACAAGGTACCAAAACACACTACAGCTCGGATGAGTGTGGAAACATGCTCAGTGAAAGAAACTGGACACTAAAGGCCTCATATGGTATGATTCTTATGCCACATGCAGAACAGGGAAATTCACTGCAACAGACAGCAGACAGGGATGACTGTGCCATGGAAGAAGGGGCATGGTTACTAAATGGGTACAGGTGCTTTTCAAGAGTAGTGAAAGAGTTCTGAAAACTGAGGTAATGGTTGCACAAAATAATGAATATATTAAATACCACCCAACCGTACAATTTAGACTTTAGGAAAAAGAAAACCACCTTTTGAAATTCCTTTGAGTAAAAGTAAAAGCTTGATTTTGTAAGTAAAGTTTTAAGCAGGACAAATTTAGAACGGCTTTGAATGTGAATTAAATTCATAACGAAAATACCCAAGCAAAGCATTCCTACATGATTTAACAATGGTATCTACTTATAACTCTACTTTTTAGTGTGGCTAAATGCGGACAGTGATTGCTTTTTGGAAGACGGAAAAACAAGTTGCAATTTCTCACACAATCTGTTGGTGTTAGTTCTGCATATACGGGGAGAACAGAAAATGTGAAAGTTCGCAAAAATCCTATAAATACAGATTTATTGGGTTAGAGCAGTTTGGCAGCATCTGCCTGCATGTCCCTCGGGAATCTTGGAAAGGAATTGTTTCCTACAGAATCACTCAGGTCAGGTGACTGGTAAATCAAACTGCAGGACAGAGCATTCTGAAAGAATGTCTCACTGAAGGACTTGTTTCTGACTTGAACAATCTTTAGGCCTAATCCTTAGAACTTTATTTATTTATTTATTTAGAATCAGGGTCTCACTTTGTTCAGGCTGGCCTTGGGCTCACTAGGTAGCACAGGCAAGCCTTGAACTCAGCAATCCTCCTGCCTCTGCCCCCCAAGTGCTGGGATTATGAACATAAGCCATCATACCCGCCATTGTGGGATGTGGTACTAATTGCTGGTGGGCGTGAGACACCACACCTGGTATTGTTGTATGTGGTTACTGGGGATCGAACCAGGGGCTTTGTGCTTGCCAGGCAGGAGCTGGAACCACTGAGCCAAATCTCTGGCCCAGAACTTTATTACCTTATGTTACAAAGTGGTTCTTTGGGAATGTTTCTATGTGTTTGTATTTTAGGTATGTGATTTTCCTGCAGAAAAATAAGCATAAAACCAGGGGAATCTAACTTTTGCTTACATGGGGGGGCCTTCTAAAAACAGAAGGGGGAAGATTTTATTAATTTATGATACTGTCAAAATTTACATCACATTTGTGATACTTTTTCTAAATAGAATTGTCTCTAGAGTGAACCCACATGTAAAATTCACGTTTTAGAGCAATACCTCTTCTACTTGATTTTGTGTCTGCTGAAGTCTTCGGTTACTGCCAGTGGCGGCACTTGAACCTGCAGACCTGGAATGTGTAAAGGCACAAGAATGAATATATCAAGGTTGCAAATATCCTTCTGAAAACAAAGGTATTATTCTAGAACTGAGTATTAAAGGTGTTTTATATCAGAACTACAGCCTTCCCAATCTGTCTTGCAATAATAATGGTTCTAGCAGCATTTGTTGTAATTCCTCCATACTTTCCAAGACTGTCCCCCATGGTGAAATAACCACAATGAGGTAAGATCTACTTTGCATCAATGAAGTGCCCAATCCCTGGATAGTTAAACTCTATTTTTGCACTTTTTTACTTGTTTTAAGGTCCACATTTGCTTAAATGGACTCAGTAATCCCCAAGATTATACAGAGTAATCTCTTTATGTTGTGACAAGAACTGTTCAGTTATCAACAATTACAGAATGGCCATTTTCCAGTATGGAGAAAGATTCTGGATTAGGAACACTTGCACATAGGGAGGGGGGTGGTATGAATTGTCTTAGTCTTTTACAGTGTTTACTGAATGCTTTATTTCTTGCCAGGCAGACCATTCATAGCCATCTCTGACTTAACTCTTCACTGCTTCCATCACTTGGTCAGTGCCACTTTGACTTTTCAAGTACAAAGGTCTTGTGTTCCCTAACACAGGCTCCTGAGTTTTACAATTCTCTTCTCTGTCCATGACAATAATCTTGCAGGTGCCTTGCCATACAGTAGTCAGATTCACTGAGTCAACAACAATTTTAAATTTATATTCTGTCAATGACCAGGGACCAGGAACACAGCAGATCCAATAACTGTCCTCACAGAGTTTAGGGTCTGGCAGTAGTATATTTAGGGCCATCTCCTAAGGCTAAATAGCCTGGCCCTTTCCATGTATTTTCTCATTGAATTCAAATAACCCTCTGAGGGAGGACACTCCTTGGCCCCTTTATAGAGAAGTAAAGGGAGATTTAGAAAGTTAATGCAGCCGGGCATAGTGGCTCACGCCTGTCATCTCAGCACTTAGGAGGTAGAGGTGGGAGGATTGCTGAGTTCGAGTCTTCCTGGGCTACACAGCTCAGGGCCAGCCTGAACTACAAAGTGAGGGAGAGGGAGAGGGAGGGGGGAGGGGAAGGGGAGGGGGAGGAGGAGGGGGGAGAGAGGGAGGGAGAGAAATGAGAGAGAAAAGAAAGAGAAAAAGAGAGAAGGAAAGAGAAAGGAGAGAAAGAAGGAAGAAAGGGAGGGAGGGAGGGAAAGAGAAAAAGAGAAAGACAAGAAAGAGAAAGAAAGAAAGAAAGAAAGAAAGAAAGAAAGAAAGAAAGAAAGAAAGAAAGAAAGAAAAGAAAGAAAGAAAGAAAAAGAAAGAAAGAAGGAAAGAGAGAGAAAGAAAGAAAAAGTAAGTTAATACAGCCAGCTGTAGTATAGCTGGATCTAATTACTCTGGTGTAGATCTTGGGAACTGTGATCTATTTACTGGTGCAGCAACCTCACCAAGTACAAGTATTGCCTCCAACTAGTTCCTCTGAGAAACCTGAGGCTTCCTCAGCAGATAACTAAGTGGGTTGTAGGGGGACGTTGGGTCTTGTTGTTCTTTGTTTTGTTTTTTGAGATAGGGTCTAGCTTTGTAGTTCAGGCTGGCCCTCAGCTCACTATGCAGCCCAGGCAAGCCTCGAACTCAGCAATCCTCTTGCCTCTGCCTCCCGACTGTTGGGATTACAGGCATGAGCCACCACGCCCGGCATTGTGGTATGTGGTATTGATTGCTGGTGGGCGTGAGTCACCAAGCCCAGCATTGTATGTGGTTACCGGGGATCGAACTCAGGACCTTGAGCTTGCAAGGCAGGCACCAGAACCACTCAGCTAAATCTCTGGCCCAGGGTCTTGTTCTTTTTTCTTTTTTTAATTTCGTTTTTTTGTATTATTCAGTAAACTTTATTGGTACATTATATACACAGTTCACAATCACAAAACATTGGGGAATTTATACCAATGTGACACAGGTCAATTCTCATTTTTACCCACATCCCTGCCCACCCCCCCCCACATACATACTTTTTTCCCCCAAATTATATTTATTCCTTCCCCTCATTATGTTCCCACACCAAATTCCTTTTGGATAGTTCCCATTCTACAAAAATTATCATACATTCTAGAGCGGGTCTTGTTCTTAATAACATTCTCCAAATGTTACCCGTGGAGTTACTCCGTGATTCTGTGGCCACTGTACGAATGCTTTCGCTCCAGACCGGAGAGGAAAGGCCAGAGACCAAATTAGCTTCCGAGCACAGCTCTCCTGGGCGGGTCAAGGAAGACCTGGGCCCCGGGGAGTGTCAGATTCACTGAGACTGCAGGGCGCGGCCAGGTCCCTTCCCTATACTTCCGGACCCGCGCACCGCTGCAAGGAAGCAGCACTCGCGGGAGTGCCGGCGGCGGGGCGGGGCGTTTCATCTGGGGAGCCACAGCCCGGCCGCTGGGCTCTCGCCGCGCCCTGTGGTACCCCGGGTCGGGCCTACACTTTAATCCGCGCCCACCCCCAGGCCCGAGGCACCTCGCGCATGCGCATGAGGGGCCAACGGCCAACCCGGCTGGCTACCCGACCAGGCCGGGACCAGGCGCGAGGGCTCCTCGGGGGCTGCAGCCCGTTCTTGTGTCGCGTCGCATCACTCACATTTTGGCGGTGGCGATGACCACGGCAGACTAGAATGTGAAGAGCTGCCCGGACGGCGCCCGAAGCTGGAGAGGTGGCGCCTCAGTGACGTCACTGGGCGGGGCCTGACGGGAGCCGGCGGGGAGCGCTCGGAGGCTAGGGCGCGCCGGAGGTGGACGGCCCTGAGCAGGCTTGGGGAGGTGCTTCTCCCTGGGCGGGTCTTGGCGGAGCTCAGGCGTAGAGATCCAGGGGTTGCTCTGGCTGGCAAGCCTCTGCAGGGCAGGTGAACGGCGTCAGGTTCCCGTCCGCAGTGCTGTCCGCGACGTACCTTGTCCATTTGAGTAAGTGGAAGTGAGGCTGTCGTCTCAATTGTAGGCCAGTGGACCGTATCTGTGTTCCTTATATTAGGGAAAGCTTAACCTAGTGATCCTGAGGAAACACCATGTTTTTCCAAGAAAGTTGTGAAGTGAAAAGTCGTTTTGTGGTATTTATCACAGACTTGCGGTGAATTAGGTTCCTTCTTATGTTCTCAGTAATGACAAAGTTATTTTGTCACTGCACGGACCCTATTATAATCCTGCAGAGCCTTGGCATTAGACTGGTTTCATTTCTGTAGTCCCCAAACAGGCTAGTCCTTGATGGGGTTACTTTGTAAAGCACCTGTTAGGGAAGTCTACCCAGAGATAGTCTCTCAAATGAAACAAACACACTAACAGGTCAGCTGGCCAGCTCCTAGACAAGTTAAAAAGAAACACCAACCTGTTTTTCCCAACTTGAAAGAGTAAGTGAAATGTTAACTGTAACAAACAAGAGGGTCACAGAAGTCCTGGTTAAGTAGTTGAAATTTTCAGGCAAGGGATGAATAACCACCAGAAAGACAGCACACGCCAGTGTACAGAGACTGCCAAGGGGTGCAGGATGGGCACAGGTGAGACCAAAGGCAGACTGAGAACAAACAAGTCAAATGTCATTTGGAAGCAGTGGGCCCTAGAAGCCATTGAGGAGTGCAATGAGACTTGTCGCACAGAATTTGGCAGTTTTGAAATGGATGTGGGTGGCCTAGGGAGACCAGCAGCTGTCTGCAGTGAAGGGGAATGAGAGATGACAAAATACTTAGGCTGATGGTACTCAGCTGGAATACTGTTAAAAACTTTGGGATTTTAACTGAAAAGGTGAATTTGGATCAGCATCTATCTTTCAAGCACTGCATTTAGAGAAATGATTGATGTTTGAGAAGGGTTTGCACAGATAGGTAAAAGCTTTCCTCTAAGAAAGCAGCTCTGAAATGTTTTCTTTGGTGGATAGATTGGGAACATCTAATGTTCAATGTCAAAACATTCTAACTGAATATTCAGAAGGAAATGTTTAAAATTACCTAGGGTTTTAAACATGCTCAACATGTTTTCAGTGTCGTTAAAGTAAAACACACAGTATGGGGAAATTTTCTTCATTTTTAATTTACAGCAGAAAGAATATAAAGCATTCAGAAAACATTTTCCATATTTTAAGGGCAATTCAAAACATTTTGCATGGTTTCCAGCAGCTGAGTTCTTCAACAGATCCATTGGTTCAATGATGCTTTACATGCACAATTACAAAAATAAAACTTACAAAAAAGACATCTAGACTAGTTTTACATGCAAGTCTCAGGGATCCCCCATTGGGCGCCAACTACTGTGTGGAACTGCCATAAGCGACCGTGCAGCCAGAGAGGGGTTCGTGTTATTGTCTTTATTTTGTTCACACAGTACAGCTGATTTTGAATGGATAACAAGAATAGCAATTAAATCTTCAGGAGACAGAATAAGGTTAGCTATTAATTTTATAATGAAATCCTACTCCTGGCACTTGGGAATTCAGATTATCCAAGAAAGCTGCACTTACCTATCATCGTATATTCAAAATTAAGATTCACAACCAAGAAAAAGCGGAAGAAATGCTTTGTTTCAGTGGAAGTGCATTTTTACCTCACCTAGGATTCACAGTTTTACTGGCAGGTTTTGAACCTACTTCGTATCCCTTCCATTAAAAACCTCCTAATTCTATTTAAATCTATCATCCATAATTTTCTTATTCTGCTAAGAATGTAGCATGTGAAATATTAAAAAAAATGTGAGGGTTAAAGCAAATCCACTGAGGTCATTACTCTGGTCAAAAGATCAGTTATGTGTACCCTAATAAATGGAATAACTGTATGCAAATTCAGTATTAATATAGGATATCCTGAAAGAGCTGGCTTTCACATTCTGTTCCCAGTTATGAATGCAGTTGTGTGTTGGTGAATTACTCAGTGTCCTCCTACAGATCAAAGTGTGTAAAATAACAGGCATGGGGGAACTGCAACAGCTGCAACATAACCCACACATTTAAAAACAAAATTGAGTCAGGTCAGTTTACAAATGTACAGGTGGCTACTAGTTGTGGGGCGGTCACTGTTGTCAAAGCTGATCACAAGCAGAAAGACATATACTGTACAGTAATTCGAGGTTGGCAGTGAAAGGAAGTAATTAAAAAACAAGTACAATTATAGAAAAGGCACCAAGAGCACTGACCCCAGTTTTTACCACCATCTTTTTGTATCTACCTTCCGTCTAAAGACACCAGTTTAAAAGCTTATTTGTGAATATTTTTAGGCTTCACAACAAGCCTTGAGTTTTAACTCACAGTTGGCAGCCAGAACCAAGTAAAAACATCTCAGCTTCACACCAACTGGTCTTCAAACCTAACCTGGGGATTTTAAACTGGCATCAGCAAATGCAAACTTTATTCTTTCAATTTAACATTGGTAGTTTAATTTTTAAAAGCATCAGATTTCTTTGGCTCCTCATTATGTGGAAATAGTAATATACCATGACATCCCTACAAGACCAGTCCCTTGTCTTTTTCATTTTCACCTTTTATACAATTTAGTTTTATTACAGTTTCTGATTTCCAGCAGGAGGTATGAAAACATGACATTTTTCTATTCTTCATACTATTTCTTTTGTCAGGTTCTGATCATTCTAAGTGTTCTTTGTTGGAGTGAGTGGATGGTGTTAAGCTATATAAGGATTCATCTTATGATTATCTGTTTTGCAAAAGTAACTTAATTTTCTTAAGCAATATTAGCATTCACATTACTTGGCACCATTGGCAAAAAAAGTTTTAAATAAAATAAACTAAACTCCTGGTAGCCAAAATTAAATGTAAACATATCCTTTTTTTTTTAAGTAATGTTACTCTGCCTTTGTTCCTAAGTCTAAATACAGTAGCTCTTTTTTTTTTTGCAGTTTAATCATGCTTTAGCAAAATGTTCTTCTAAAGAACATTTAAAATAAAGTACTCTTATAGTGAAATAAAGTTTTTTGTTTCATTTTACAGACCATAGCCACTAATGCTTTGCTTTTGTTCATTTCTTTTTCTTGATTTCATGCACATATCTCTTTTTAATATATACAATATATACAAACAATACATCCACATTTTTTCTCGCTCAGACAAAACTATACAAATAATTTTATCTTGCCATGTTATTGACCTTTGTGAATAAAATATTTAGCAATTAATATAATCCCTTTCAAATATTTTCTCACTTTTCATTTCTACCTTCTATATATACACAGAAACCGCTGTTTGGATGAGATAGAGCCAAAAACATGGGATTTACTGGCCAGAACGCAGCACCACACTGGTCGTTTAGGTGGCAAATGTCCAGGCAAGGTTTATGATTCCTCGGAATTACTAGTTTCCAAGGTTACTAAAAAAGGCTACATGCTTTACCAAGTCTTAAGTAATTCTCATTGCACATGAAAGTAAGGCAAAAAAATTAAAGTGCTGAACATGAGAAAAGGGACAAGATGATCACTATCCTCGCAGGTTTTTGGGAGGTGTTGGGGACGTGAAAATAAATTTAAACTCTGTAAGCTGTTTGTCATTATTTCCCATGCGTTACCCGTTTACTACACACCTGCCCCTCTGCAAATTTCCACAAGACACTAAAAACCTGCAGATTTTAAAAGTTGCATTAAGTGTGCTATAGAGATTAAAACAAGTGAACAAAAATGAAATAACAACCAGTGAAGAAAATGAGAACACACGGACCCATAAAGATTGTATGATCTAAGCCCTCCATTGAGAATCGACCCCACAGATTTAGCTTCTTGGAAATAACCACAGGTGCAGGTATAGCATTATTCTCCTTGTCACTAGCATATCCCCACCTTTTCTTATCTATATTTTTGGTATAAATATTTGTACAGTTCCACACGATGTTTGAATACAGCCCTATATGAGAAGGAAAACGGCTTCTTCCTAAGAAGAGGAAGCCTCTTTCAGTTCTTCCTGGTGTCTGTTTTCCTGTGATCCAACAGAAGATTGAGTTCCAAGATGTCTTGCTGATCAAATTAAAAGTTGTCCATGAAAGTGCAAATGCAATGACCAAAACATTCCTGTTAAAATCCTGCAGCTGTTCTCCCCAAAACTGCAGAGGGATTGTGTGTGTGTGTGTGTGTGTGTGTACATGTGCGCGTCTGTTGTTTTTGTTGCATGTCTCTGCTAAAAACAGAAATGAAAACAGTCTGAAAAGCAATGTCACATTGCTAAGGGATGCTGCTGTATGTCTTCAAGTTCCTTGGCCTTTTTCAATTCTTTCACTCTGGAAAAGAAACAAGACAGAACACAAGATGGTAACTATACAGTGAAGCTGTGATCAGATAGAGGAAAATGTTTTTACGGTCCCTCTGAAATGGACAGACAAGACAAAACCCCTTTTGACTGACAGTGAAGGAAGCTACTATGAAACTGTGTTAAAGACTACTCAGAAGAAGTGACCCTACTTACAGTGGTTTAAAAAAATAATTCTAAAACTTTGCAATGCATCACATGCTCTAGAAACAGCTGAATCAAATTCTACCATAGTAAATGTAGTATAATAATACCTGGCTCATCTTAGAAAAGCCTCCTCCAGTAACTTTCTTCTTGACTTGATGGGGCACCCTTCATTCCCTGTAATTCCATGTGATGAAAACTAGGGGAACTCTACACATATTTATTTGATTTATCTGAATGTATCTAGGAACAGAGCACTGCTTTGCCCACAGACTTGGGACTGTTAGCTATCCTGAACATGATCATTAACACCTGCACAATTCTACTCTTTCCTCACTTGTGGAGTCTTTAATTTTCATAATGTCTTCTTTCCTCCTACTACACAATGCACTTAAGGGACAATCAGGTTCCTTCCAAGAATTCCTAGGTGGCTATGAGTAGAGTCAGAGGCTAAAAGAGGACTTTGTTCTGTTTAGCAAATATACTGTATACAGATTTAAAATGGAACATTCATATTGGCAAATTATCTCCTCCAGCCTCTCCCTATCTGTCTAATCTGTCCACTGTTTTAGCATGAGTAGGGATCAAACCCAGGGCTATTCTACATCCCCATCCCATTGTTTTGCTCTGGGACAGGGTCTCACTGAGTTGCCCAGTTTGGCCCCAAACTCGCCATCTTCCTGCTGCAGTCCTGAGTAGCCGTGAATATAGGCATATACCATACACCTGGCCCAATGTACATTTTTTTTTTTTGAGACAGGGTCTTGCTTTGTAGTTCAGGCTGGCCCTGAGCTCACTATGTTGCCCAGGCAAGCCTCGAACTCAGCAATCCTCCTGCTTCTGCCTCCCAAATACTGGGATTACAGGAATGAGGCACCAATCCTGGCATTGTGGTATGTGGTACTGATTGCTGGTGGGCGTGAGTCAAGATGCCTGGTATTGTTGTATGTGGTTACCATGGATCAAAGCAGGGAACTTGCCCTTGCTAGGCAGGTGCTGGAACCACTAAGTCTCTGGTCCCCAGCATAATTTTTAATGTAAAAACCTGCCTTTATTTTAATGTGGCACCTGATGTAGATGGGTACCAGGGAAGTGGCTTGTAAGGGTCTTTCTGCACTGACAAACAACTTTTAGCTTGCCTTAAGAGCAAGCAGAATGATCGAGGCAGGTGGTTACATGCTGGGTAAGGCCCAGTGTGCAGTGCTACCTATCATATGGTAACATTTGTTCTCCAGAAATGGGTGGAAAGGATGACTATCCAACCAGAGATGAGTTTCTTAGGACACCTCCTAGGCATAAAGAGGAAAAATGTAATTTGTCATAGGCCTATGCAAAGGCAAATGATTTCAATTCCTCTGAACTTCTCAGGGTAAGGTCTTGCCTATAATCTTCCATTATACCAGTAAATTAAAATTTTATTTTACAATGAATGCTAGTTTGCTTTCTAAATAAACTCTTGATTACATTCAAGTAGGAATAGATCATCCTGGAAATAACAGTAATAAGTTACATAGGTTGGGACTCAATAGGATGACACATATATTCTACTAGCAATTTAAGAAAACATTTGTATTTACCACCTCCACGAAGAATCATTTCTGAGTATTCTGCGAAACTGACACAATCTTGTCAGAAGATTCTCTTTTCAAAGGAAAGCTATCATATCACCATTCATACTAGTTACTGCTTGAAAAATTGTCTGACTTGCTACATATACTGAGCCCAGCGCAGTCTCCATGTGATCGTCACGAGTGATAATGACAGGCAGTGTATCTTTCAAACTGTTGTGTCCTTCTTTCCTAACAGCTACATTTGGGATATACTGCTGTATTCCTAACTAGATCCAGATGCTTCTTAATTTTAAATCTTATGATTAAAGATGCCATGGCTTATTAATTTTTTGAGTCATAGTACAGTATAAAATTGTACATCATTGTAAGTCCCTAAGTTTGGACATGCATACTTTATAAATCAATGTCTTAAAAATCGAAACATGCTATATAGTCTGTGTTCAATTTTTAAACATGCAATATCTATACTAAGATCCCCTGGGCTGGAAAATGCAAAGGCATGCACGGATGCCAATGTTGCTTCCGGACATGCAGTATCTGTACTGTGCAGACCTGTTTGCTGAATTACCACAAAATGTGCATGCTGCTGCCACTCTATGTGGAGTGTCTGCACTAGCACAGAATTCATTCACCAATATGCAAGTGACCCCATCATGGATGCGATTTCTATAGTTAAAAAATTCAGAACTCCAAGTCTGGTAGCAGAAATACAGATATCCCTTCACAATCTTGTAGAATGAACAGGAGTGATTTAAAAATATTATGTTCATCATAGAGATGAAATAAAAAGGAGCATGAATTAGAAACATGAAATGTTTTATGCAGTTTCATACCAAAGAATCTGTAATCAGGGTACATATAACTTACAACTTTTTTTCTAGTTAAAATGGTCACATTTGTTTTGGTGGGGTTTTGTTTCTTTTTCTGAAAGAAATCAACTAACTTTTCATAAGGTTTCAAAGTTAACATATAAATGCTCTGCTATAAAATTAAAGATGTCCTCAGTGTGGAGGAGAAGGCACATCACACAGTCTACACAAGGAAAATGAGAACATTCTAGTTTTCAAATGTTTTCTAGGCTTTGCATGGCTCTTCAGCTAAAGTAGAAAATTTAGTTCTTGGTTTCATCGTGTCCTAGCACTAAAACTGATATCAAAATTACTTAAATTGTGTAATTTGTTTGTTCCCAGGAAGCTCTTAAAGGAGGGCCTGGGGGAAATAAGTAGTTCTCATAATTATCTGACAAAATCATTTTCTCTGACTTAAAAATGTAAAATCTTAGGTTCTGCATTTATAAACCCTATACATCTTACAGGAATTACTCATGTGTCCCAAAGTGTAGTTTACTAGAGGGCTGTCAGAAATTTGAACCTGTATTTGGCTGATTTTAAAGCTGGTTGTTTTTGTTTTACCGCTCCACTGCTGCTAAAATAATTTCTTAGTATAACACAGAATTTTTAAAAATCTTATTTTATTGGTTTTCTCAAGTGAGTTTAGAGAAAACATGCATTTGGAAGGTTTCCACACTACAAAACTGGCAATTATATTTTCTCAATTCTAAAATGTTATCTTTTATGAGATACTGTGCTATGGGACAAAAAAAGACCTCACATAAAACATACTTGTCAATTTTATACCACAGATAGATTTAGAATCCAAAAACACATATAAAAAGAAGTTATAAGAGTTAAGAAGACTCTAGCCTTGTTTGTGGTTCACAGGCCATGCTGATAGGAACTTACCTCTGAAAGTGTGCATGAAACTTAGTCTTACAATCTCCCCTACTGAAATCAGTACTTGAGGGTAGCTTATTAGGGTGAGGTGTAGGCTAATATTTATTTTGAATCAAATGTCAACTGCATAAAATACTGTTTGGCAGTTATATAGTCTCCAAAGAAATAGAAAATGATAAGGTCACTGAAGTGATTTGGAATACTTGATTATTAGAATTTTCAACAGATTCTAAGAAAGATATTTCAAATTATTGTTTAAAACACTTAAATTTATTTTGCCTTATCAGTCAAGGACACAAAAATCACTAAAAGGCATATGCTAACTAAATATACATCCTTACCAATAAGGATACACAACAACAGTTTAACAATTACTATCTCTGATTCTGTTATTTTTATTTCCAAGATTTGCTATAAAGAATATCTACTTCCCTTGTCATAATTATTTCTGCTTGTCATTTCTTTCAAAGAAAAGGTCTATGCTACTCTACAGTTGTAACAATTGTCTCTTATAAATGTTGTGTTCACATGACCTCAACTGAAAATTCAGTGAAGGGAAAAAATTCATTCAGGCCAAAGTCACTTGACTGAACTTATAATACCTGTGTTAAAAACATTAACTTGAAGAACATAAACCTGACATTCTTAAATTGGAATTATGCTTGAAAATCCAGTACCTGTGATCATTGAATCTAAATACTGTACTTAGAATACAGGTACTCAATAAACTTTTGTTGAATTACATTACATTAACCTCAGCTGAAGGTTACTGAGTTTTTGGCTGTGTTAAGGAATTAGAAAAGTGAGGCTCATGCAGGGCTAGTATAACTGAACCTTCAAATATCCAGGTTATCTTTGAAAAAAGTCCCATTATATTGGATTTACTTCTGACTCGCACTACATAGAAGAGCAGCAAAGCAGTCCTTCAGGTCATAAAGGAAAGTAACACAGAATGGAGACCATAGCTTCTCTAGGCACAGGCTGTGCTACGTGGACCCTGCTTTAGAACCTCCTCCCAGTCACCTGGAGAGTACTCCTTCCATTATTATCTTGCAGTTACAGTAAATGAGACAGTAAGACTTTGACCTGTGACCATTCAACTATTAAAAATTAAAGTCAACCCCAGGATTTTCTCCAAGCACTCTGGGTTGAACGTGAGCACCACTTTGGGATACTGTGGCAGTCTCAACCGAAAGAAAAAAAAGAGACGAAAAGAAGTTGCATCATAATGTGTTGAAGTGATGTAGTAAGCAACAGCGCTGAAAGCCAGCAAAAGCCCACAGGGTTTGTCTCCATCAGACGTCCAATGATAATTCATGGTACCTGAAGCAGGCCTGCTCCAGAAACTTGTAGCAAACAATGGCTCCATGGGAAAAGCATAAGGCAAAGCTGCTCCATTACATCTACTCAGTTATGCTCAGCCAGAGAGATGCTTCATGAGTCAGTGGGTTCAGCAGGTATATTCTTGCAATGCTGGACGTCAAAAATAGGGCAGCCCAATGCGGCTTTCTGATTAGGTAGTTACCTGTTGCTCTGAGAACTGCAAGAGCTTGTGGGAAATTTAGGAAAAGAGAGATCTTGCCATTTTCCAGAAATCTCATTTGGATTGCAAAACAAAAAAGACAGAGAGGCCCAATAAGAATGACACAGAGCATGTTGTCTGCAATTTAACACACACCACTGTGCTTCAAAAATATTCATTTCCTAAAAGAGGCAAGTGAGACAAAATTACTTCTGAGATTTAAAATACATCCTTATGATATAACCCACATTAATTTCTTACTCCTCCCTGGATATTCCGGGCCACCTGGAAGCCAGGCTGATTTAACTAACACAGGGCGAGATCCTGTTTTTTGAGCCTAGTCCACTGTTTGCTCTTCTCAATAGATTTCCAGGACACTGTCAGAAAACAGTTCTTTGAATCAAGGCACATATAACAAAGCAAAAGGTGTAACTTATAGAAAGCTGGTAAGGAATAGGTAAGGACCATGGAAATATCATGGGGACATGTGCACGAGTGGAATGCCACACTGCTTTGCTGACATCACTACTTACCAAAATGACTGGCAGCTTCCGACCAAGTCAGTGTTTGTAAGCCCAGCTTGCAAATAAAGAGGGCTGTGTTTTAAGATTTGTCCTCAAAACATGTCAACTGTTCTTCTTTCCATTAAGGTTCTTTTATGTCAGTAGGATAGCTTCACTAAACACAAGTTACTGGGCCAGCAATTTATAAGAAATGTGCTATTTAACTCCAGAATCTCCAGTGCTACTACTGAGTACTGGAAACAACTGTGTAGTTTCTAAAGCCTATGATGGCCTATGGAGAAGGGAGGATCTGTCTAGAAAACTCTTCTCAGAAAATGGCCTCCCTCATCTTAGAGCACAGCTCCTATTGCCTTGAAGAAGAAATGTCTTGAAAGCAACAGAAAACCATTTTTCATCCAGAAAAGAGGCATTTTTTAGGTGAATCAAATTTCAATATGTTGAGGATTAAATCTGTTATATAATTTAACAATTTGCTATTACTTTTATGTATAATGTGTTCTGCTTTTTCTGCTATAAAACTAATACCCTGTCAGATACACTATAAATCCAGCTGGCAAGAGATATTTTCATCATTAAAGCTTACAAATCAGTCATTTGCTCAAATTGGCTTTATCACCTAGATTAACTAAAAGAAATAATTAAAAGTCTGATTTAAATATCTGTGTATGACAAAAGTTCTCTCCTAACTAGATAGCTATTGTGTCTGATATCAAAAACTAAACCAAACCAAACCCTGACAGCATCAGGAATCTAGTGACAACCTTCCCAGTTCTGGGTAAATGAGGGGCTAAGCCTGAAGGATGACAGGCTGGACTCAATGCAGACTACTTGGTGGTTTTTACTGACCTGTCATAAGCACTGGTGAGCATTGCAAGACCCAGTGGCGGTGTGACAGTGGTGCTGCTGGGCAAACCTGCAGTGTCTGAATTCTGCAGCCAGACAGAGCCTCCCTGCTGAGCAGAACATCTGCTCACCAGCCTGGGAGCCCATATACTGTGCCACAATATTTGATTCTTTCCATTTTCAAGTAATATTTTTGATGTATAAACCTTACGTGTCTTAAATGCGGTATTTTATAAATGAGTGTTTTGATACGAGTCGTAGGAATATAAATCCTCCTCAGAGACTGCTTGGCTCCCAAGAAAATTCCTAACTCGAGACTGTTAAGATGGAGCATCACTGTGACTTTTCTGGACAGAGAGGGGAAGAGATCTTATAGGTAAATGCACAGTGCTATGTGTGAACTGTTGCCTCAGTTCTACCGTCAGTACACTTCACGGCACCACATCGCCTCTCAGCCCTCTCTCAAACTCCCTCAATTGCGTGAGGCATAAGGATGTTACAGAACTCAAACTTTCCATGCACGAGAGGTAGGCTTAGGAGTTCACAGCAGAACACAGCAGGCACTAAAGAAATTATAAATTCGGGTTTCCAGCTGGCACTAAAAAACACCTTTGGAAAATGTACACTTAAAAATGATCGTTGACATACTGGACAAGCGTCAAAGATGCATAAGCAACCACTTGTAGTAAAATGTTGGCTCTTCAAAACAGGCACGTGTCACTGAACTTAACATGCAACATCCTACCGTCTGTGGTTCACCTGAGAACTAGAGCATGTATCCGCTCTCCTGGATGTTTCTTGACACAGAGAGGGCAAGAGGGAGCAGAGCAAGGGACACGGGAGATAGTTTCTCTTCCTCTTAAATTTCAGGCACAGATAACTGAGACAGTTCTACCCAGGGACTGAAGTGCTTCAGTGATAACTGCCTACCACTAAAGATTACTTACATTTATATGTGTAGTTGCTTATAATAAAAAAAGCAACTATTAATGGTTTTAACATAACCAAGCTATTCTTTTTTTTTTTTTTTTTTTTTTTTGAGACAGAGTCTTGCTTTGTAGTTCAGGCTGGCCCTGAGCTCACTATGGAGCCCAGGCAAGCCGTAGTGAACTCAACAATCCTCTTGTCTCTGCCTCCCGAGTGCTGGGATTACAGGCGTGAGCCACCACACCCGGCACTGTGGTATGTGGTATTGATTGTTCATGGGCGTGAGTCTCCACGCCCAGCATTATATGTGGTTACCGGAGATCGAACTCAGGACCTTGCGCTTGCAAGGCAGGCACCAGAACCACTGAGCTAACCCTCCGGCCCACCAAGCTATTCTTTAGTTCAGATAAGGTCATTACACAGAAGAACTCATAAAAATTCAAGTCTAATGTCAGGCTGGCACACTGCAGCCCGGGCCGCCCCTGCCCAGGACTACACATGTGACTGTATTAGATCACAGCCTCGCCTGTCCTTCAGGCACTGTCTTTGGCTGTGCTTGGCTTAATGGATGGCCATGCTGTTGGCATGGACTATGCGGCCCACAAAGTTTGAGATATTTCCTCCTGAGCCTTTTAGGAAAAAGTGTGCCAGCCATGCCTTAAACTATAGCAAATATTAACATTAAAATAAATCTACTCAGGTGAGGAATATTTCCAAAAACACTAGAAGCATTAAGATTCTTTGAGGTGGGGTCATTTCTCAGAAAGCTCAGAAGTGACTGAAGTATTATGTAAGGTCAAAAAGAGGGCATGGTGGATGTGGTTAACAGAGTATCCCTGTTATGCTTTATTTTTTTGTTTTGTTTTTAAGATAGGGTCTCCCTTTGTAGTTGAGGCTGGCCCTGAGCTCCTTATGTAGCCCAGGCAAACCTGGAACTCAGCAATCCTCCTGCCTCTGCCTTCTGAGTGCTGGGATTACAGGTGTGAGCCACCACACCCAGCACTGTGGGATGTGGTACTGATTGTTAGTGGGCGTGAGTTACCATGCCTGGTATTGTTGTATGTGGTTGCCAGGGATCAAACCAGGGACCTTGCGCTTGCTAGGCAGGTGCAGAAACCACTGAACTAAATCTTCATCCCCTTCCCCCGTTATGCTTTAAATCTATCTTCCCTATGACTAAGAAAAAGTCCCAATTAATTTAAATTCAAGTCCAAATGTTGATGAATTCATTTCCTAGCTTTAAAAAAGTTTCTTGACATCCATCCTTTACTACATTTAAGTGGTAGGGGGTCTTGCCTCCCATGAATACTTACAAGTCAGCGTCATATTAAAACTTTGGGAACGCTAATAGCATCTATTGCATATCTGTCTGTGGTAACGTCTTTACAATATACATTCCTCGGGAAGAGCCACTCCTGACCACAATAGCAAATGCATAGATCTGAGACAGTTCACCCCGCGTTTTCTCTACTCCGCATCCTGATCACGGGCTGGAGTCTGCTGTGCCCTCTACAATGAACGTCCTACATTGGTCTTCAAAGGGCAGCCCATACATTCACTCACCTCACAGCACAAGACATTTAGACAGCAAGACTACAGAAGTAGGGGACAAAGAAGCACTAATTCTAAACAACAAAAAAAAATCAATTTGGAAAAAAAAAAGCCTAGTACTGCCTAGGGAGACTCTTTGCTTTAAAATTTTTTAAAAAACCAGTAGCGGAGAAAATTTGATGTGGCAAATTATTTTAATCACAAAAAACCACTTGCTTAATGTTTCTTTACGATGCGGCCTTATTAAGATTTAAACTAAGTGTGTGGAAAGTGGCCTCCACCATGTCCAAGCATGCCTGCGGGGTCTCGGAAGGGCCTCCCTCTTAGTTACTCATGCATTTCTAAATCTGCGGTATGAGATTGTTCTCCTATTGTATAAAACGGCAGTGTTAGTAATTAGGGTTAGTTTTTGTCTTATATTTCATTCAAGATGGATGTGAAACTTACTGGCATACCTAGGCTGCAGCCCCATGCAAGCAAGCAAAAAGCAAAATTGAAAATGGAAGATAAACTGGCTAGCAAGCAGCTAAACTCACCCTTTTGTACAGCCTATGGTCCACCAGGGGGCTTTAGACAGTAAAACAATACCAAAGAGCTATTAGCATATGAGGGTCACAACAAATCTTATAAATAGCTTCATTTCAACCCAAAAGAGTATAAAGTGGTTTCTCTGTGGCAAAGGAAGAAAAGGAGTGACGGTAGGGTCTGTGAAATGAGCAGGCAGAAAATTCACCAATTTATTTTTATGTCTTAAAATACACAGGGTCACATGACTTAGAAAGGAGATTCTCAGTGACTTCCTGGACCATCAGCTACCCGCCTTGTGCAGAGGGTGTCACATGAGATCCCAAGCCACACAGACTTTAATACTTCTAAGGACAACAAACATGATAGTTTCTCTTAAAATTGTATTAAATCAACCAGAATGGAAACGAGACTCTACACGGCCTTGGGAAAACATAAACTTTCAACATACTGCCAGGACAGGCTCTCTGGATTTCAAGCTTCTTAACTGAATATATTAATTGGGTAAAAAGCAATGGGAAATGGAAACTAATCGGATATAGTCAGTATACACAGAACCCTAAAATTTGTCTGTATATTTTTTCTAACTTCTGAGTTATAAAAGGTCAAGAACCACTAAGTATCTTTATTTCATTTTAAGTCACGAACAGACACTCAGAGCCCGTAGTCTGATCTGCTGTTCTTCCTATTGAACCTTCTCTGTAGTTGTATGAGATAGTGACTAGTTAAAATAGAACCCTGTGGAAGGTAAAGACTTTCAGGAAGTTTTTCTCTGCGAGTTTATAAAAAAAGAACCCTAAAAACAGGAGTGGAGCAGTTCCATGGTTCTGCCTGGTGGGGAAGCAGGCTTTAATGAAATTAGGTTTTACTTTAATATCTTACTTTCTCAACCTATTCACTGTAAACACAGGGCATAGCTGTGGGAATAAATAAATACAAAGAAAATAAGTACAGGACTTTTGTCATGTTTCTCCTAAAGCATCTCCTATTTCTGTCCTCAAGTTCAAGGATAAGACCAGAAGCAATGAGCGGGGAGAGTACAGTGCATTTTAACCTGTGAACATTCTGGTTTGTGTGAAGCAGCCTAAAAAAGATTGCCATGAGGCAAATTTTCTTAAAAATGTAATCTGTGGGAAAGGAGATGAAAGAAGAGGTGCTGTGTGATGTGGCCTGTGTGGTCTAGTCCACAGTTCCTGTGCTGGGCAGAGCCTTCCTAAGGTCTCCATTTTACAGGTAGGAAAGGAGAATGGATGGAGGGTCTATGAACGGCCAGCAGTGGGAAGGAAGGGGCCTACGGGAGCCCTCAGGATTTTTCACCAAAAGATGTCCATCAGTTGTTCTGTGGTCACCAGCACTGTCCAGTCATGAACAGGGACGGCTGAGCCCTGGTCTGTGCTGAGGCCTGCCATGCACTGATGATCACACGGCTAAGGTTATGCCTGTGTTAACAGATCTTCTGATTTAAGAGTATCTGTATTGGATCTCACATGTGAGCTCTGAGCTGCCATGGTGGAGGGCAAGTGCACTGAGGGGCCTGTTCCTGAGCACTCCTCCCTGGATTGCTTCTCCAGAGCACCTGGATCTCCTAATAAACAGAAGCTCTTTTTAAAATTTACATCATTGTTAACAAGGTAGCTGAGCGTGTTTCTTCCTGTTGTTGACTTAAGTACAAGTGGCCAATCAGACCCTGTTCACTTATAAAGCAAAGTATTTTCAAAGTGAGCAACCAACTCCTTGTATTAAGAGTAAGGAAAAGCTGAAGTGAGGCCCTTAGGCATCAAGTTAAACATGATGTTAAAGCTCAGCCACGACTGAACAGGAAAAAAGGGAGTAAGATGGGACTCGCTGGAAGCCTGCCTTAAGTCTGCGACTGTCAGCTGCACAACGGATGCACACGGCTCCCATGGCTGTTACTAAGGCTGCAGACTGGAATACTGATCTGAGTAGAGGAAACATTACACTTTCCGCCAGCCCTGGGGTCTAAGTGAGGAGCGGGTCTTCATGAAGCGCTCAGGTGTAAGGAGACTGCTCCTCCCGCTGGGCTCCACCAGCAGATGCTGTGTCCTGACTCTGGGCTCTGAGGGGCCCTTTCTTCCTAACAGAAATGCAGCTATTACCTCAGAGTCTACCTTTCCCTGCCAGGTCGCATTCCAGGAGTTTCTCCTGGTCTTCATCACCGACCAGCACTTGCTGGAAACTGACACGTCCAGCAGGGGGCAGCAGCCATCTAGTGGACCAACCAGCTCAGAACCTGGATGTTGAGTTTCCATGCCGTGAGAAAAGAAACTATTTTTTCTCTATGGACGTATGTTAGCATAGTAAGGATGATCTAGTGCAAAGTGGCAATAGAAATAACATGAAAGAGAAGCTTGAATTAATAGCTAGTTCAATTTATACTCACACTCCAATTAACACACACTGACTGGCGTTGTCCTCCGTCTTGGGGAGCACAGTGGTTTCCATTGTCTCAGGGTAGCAACTTAGTGCCTAGTCAGTTGAGATGTTTACCACCTGTTTACCCCGGGTTAGTGGATGGTTAAGGGGTTAGGATTATTTACCATTCTTGATGTGTACAATGTATAGATGAGGATTAATGTACCTGTGGCGACAGCGACGTAGAAACCTCATTATTTTTCGAGCAGCTTGATCTTGCTTTTTGGTTAACAAACTGCTCCTGAAAAAAGTCAGAATACATGACTGTCACAGGAAGGGACTTGTAAAGGTTAAGAAGTAAAAGCTAAGAACTGATCAGTGTGGCAGGGGGAGGTAATAGAGTCTGTGCAGAAAGGGGGCAGTAGAAGTGCCCGCTGTCCTCACAGGACTGAGTTTGAGGTTGAGGTGGGAACTCAAGACAAGCTCAACGAGGACAGATAAGATGTCCCCTAATGTCCTTTTACTGCTTTCTAAGCCACGCTGGTGAAAAAGGCTCCTGTCACTAGACAGACTTCCTTAGTTTAGAGGTACGTTTGCTTGAGTTGACTCTTTTTCTGGGCTACTACCTGTTCTGTAAATCAAGGTGTTATACTCTGCTTAATGTTTTCATTAGACTTTATAGAATGGAATAACACAGCCCTAATTATTTCTGTAAAGTCTTCTATGCACCAGAATTTAGTAAGTAAGGTGACACCTCTTGGAGCACAACCTTTGGTTTTATCAAATTTGGCAGAAGTTGAAATTGGCCATTGACACCAAAATACAATGGGGCAGGGCAGGGGGAGACAAGGGGCTCTATGGATGAAAGGTGCCTCAGCATAGGCAGGACTACACAAAGCCGTCAGGCCCAGAAGGTTCTGACTGAATCTAAGAAGTGGGGTCTGTGGGTCGACCCAGGTGTCCCTGGCAGCCTGGCTGTGCACACGCCAGGGCTCTGGCGCTCACCTGAGCTTCTGCTGCACGATCACCGCCGTCCGGCGAGCCTGCAGTCTCTTGCCACACTTCCTGTAACTCCGGTAGTACTTCTGGATCAGCACAGCAGCGCGCCGGCTCTGCTGGAACTTCTTTTGTTCATAGTAACTTCGGAATTTGCTCTGGATAAGGATGGCCGCCTGGGTCATCTTTCTATAAAGTGCGTACTGCAGGGGAAACAAGAAGGGGCAAGACAGTAACAACACGGGCTACACACACTGTGTGTCCAGTGAGCTTTGTGGAGGGGAGGACAGAGGCCCCCTCCTCCCTTCCTCATCCAGGTCTCTGCTGGGGTGAGGGAGGAATGTTTCCACCTACCTCCCTAACAGAAAATGCTGCTCAATGGGCTGCCTGCTGATAGCACACTGCTCTGCATGCGCTTTCTCCCCAAAAATATTTAATTGCACATGTATGAGTCTAAAACATTTGCAAAGTGAAATTTCAAATGCTTCTCAAGATTAATACTTACTATCCAGTTTGGAAACATTTTAAACCCTAGTATATCTCCTGCTTCCCAAACACACAGATCTACCTATAACCAGCATCTGATTCCTATCACTCCAGATGATAAACTTCTGACAGAGTTACAAGGTCCCAAATACAAGGCTTATCATGAAACGCTGACACCTCTAATCCATGTCACCCTGTCAAAGATTAACACTTATCAGATCAACATAGTGACAAAGCAATGAATTCTAGGAGGTTGTTGGAGAGCCGGGGTCTGCTGAGGTTCCAAGCGGGCAGCCCTGCTCCCCCAGCCTGCTGCAGAGCAGCAAAGGTGAGGGCTGGAGACCCTGGAGCCTGAGTCTTCCTCAGGATCAGGCCATGCACCAAAAATATAGCTTGCCACGGTCTAAAAAGGCTATGTCCAAATTTCAAATAGAACAGAATATGACAAGAAGTCACACAGAGCCCTTTGCTTAAATGAAGCCAATTTACCACTGTAAGGAAAAATATGCCTTGGGAAATCCCTGCACCTGCCTAATTATATCCCTAGATATATGAGGTGGAATGAGGGAAGGAAACTGACTTCTCAGAATGTTCCAGAAACAGGCTCCTCCTGCAAGCAACTTCATCAATCTCATCTGACCTGCTGTACTTCCATCAGCATTGGCCCAAAGTCTGTTAAGACAAAAACGCTGGATCCTACAGAGCTTCTATGGCCTGTAGATGCAGTACATTCGGACCCACCGGGCTACTCGGCAGCCCATCATGGGAAAAGAATATTTACTTAGTGGCTGCTGGGTTCATGGTAATTGGTTTGGATGGATCGACACTAGCCAAGAAAATGTCTGGTTATGATTAATGCCAAAACCCGCTCCGACTGAAAAACCACAAGGTCCCAGAGGATGGATGCACTGTGGTGAGGTGGCCTGGCAAGGAGGCACTCTGTCTTGTGACTGTGCCATGTTAATGGCCCCTCCGTGGAGCTGGTGATGGGTGTGAAGTTTGTGACTCTGGTGGAATGATTTGTGAGAGGACTTGGGAATATCATTACCTTCAAGGCTATCCATGTCAGCTTGGGGGAGAAACAGAAAATACAAGATTAATGTTAGATTGCTGAATATATTGAAATTAAAAACCAGAACCAATAAAGCTCCCCCAAAAAAGACAACCTTGCTATTTTAATGTCTTTTGTCTTCCAATGAATCTATTTTATAGCTGTTGTTGCTACCAAAAATAATGCCTTCCAGCTTCCTAGTCATGGGTAACACTTCCTTGGAAGGGAGTTTTTAAAATATCGAACTGTATTTTGGAATTAATACCTGTTGTCAACACAGACGGAAGACCCTGCTTCTGTGCTATCCCTGGTGCTAACATGGAGCCTGCTCCCCAGACCAAAGCCAGGCCAGGTCCCTGCTGCAGGGGAGAGGTTCTATGGTGTCAGCGTTTGCACAATAAACCTTCATTTTCTGGGATCATGAACTCAACTGGCTACTTGCTGGAGGTGACCTTCCCCTGCCCTGTGAATGGGTTTAATCCTAGAGACACCTGAGACAACGGCACCCCATATCAGAAAGAACGACTGTAACCCCACATTAGACGTCTTAGCACCCTTTGGCCCTTAAACAAAATGTGAGACACACACAAAGCACAAGCTAAGGCAAACCTCTACAATCTACTGGCGGGATTGAATTTCATCATGCAAAGCCGCTGAAACTTAGCGAGGCAACTTTCATCTTTTAATGACTGCCCTGACGATTAGAAAGTAATTTTACTTAATTTCCCCAAGCCTCAGCTTTACCTTTCAAACAGAGACAGAACCATTTACTTTGAATAACCCTAAGAAGCAAGAGAAGAAACACGTACAAAAGATCCAGTGTGTGGCCTGTACACTGGGCCCTCAGCCATCGGGCCATGGAAGCCACAGCCACTCTGGAACAGCAGTCTCACATGAAAGGGTAAAGAGTGGTCTTTCTGTGCCCACTACGTAAAGCCTGTAAAAGCAGCTTCAGATGACCTGGGCTTTTTAAGATCTCAAAGACTTTTTATAACTCTTCGTTTTAAACAGTAAGATGCTGACAGGATAATGGCCTCCAACTGCACCTGTATGACTCGATGTCAAAGCCAATAGCAGCAACGACCTGCTCCAACCACCGTACCCAAGTTCCCGAGGCCTTAGTCACCACAGAGTCTGTAGACTGTGGGACATGGACCTCACCTCACGCTGATACCCCGTGGAGGTGGTAAGACCGCAAGGCCAGAGTTGTGAACAAACTCTTTTGTGGTGTAAGCTGAACTGCAGGTGGGTTTGTTTTCTTTTCCTTTGCTTCTCGAAGATGCAGGGAAGTAATGGCCCCGGACGAGATGCACACAGGGCTCCCAAGATGCAGCTCCCCTGGACACAAACTGAGCTTACCTGTTTGTATTTCCTGTAACAACGCTGGATGACAGCAGCAGCTACTTCCTGCTGTTCCCGCAGGGGTCGGCCCTTCAGGGGAAGAGGGAAAAGTCAGTAAGCTGGGTTTCTAAAAACTTCATATTAGAAGCATTTAACCAGTGAG
Organism: Thryonomys swinderianus; assembly: GCA_004025085.1. Taxonomy (NCBI): domain Eukaryota; kingdom Metazoa; phylum Chordata; class Mammalia; order Rodentia; family Thryonomyidae; genus Thryonomys; species Thryonomys swinderianus. The sequence goes on along the minus strand of PVIC010007449.1, from coordinate 19,737 downwards.
GCATTGCACATTTGTCATACCAGACCTCAACAGTCCTTCCTAAGAGAGACTCCCAACTACCTCTGACTAATAACGAATGGCTTTTTTTTTTTTTTTTTTAGACAGGGTCTCGCTTTGTAGTTCAGGCTGGCTCTGAGCTCACTATGTAGCCTAGGCAAGCTTCGAACTCAGCAATCCTCCTGTCTCTGCCTCCCGAGTGCTGGGATTACAGGCGTGAGCCACCACGCCCAGCACTGTGGTATGTGGTATTGATTGCCGGTGGGCGTGAGTCTCCACGCCCAACATTGTATGTGGTCACCCACCGGAGATCGAACTCAGGACCTTGCGCTTGCAAGGCAGGCGCTGGAACCGCTGAGCTAACCCTGTGGCCCACGAATGGCTTGTAACACCTCTGGGGAGCTGGTCTGTCAGATTTAAGCATCTGTGGAGTATGAATCCTTTCCCCACCAACAATACAGAGACAGACACTTTTTTTTTTTTTTTTTTTTTTTGCGGTATCAGGGATCAAACTCTAGCCCTTGTGCGTCCAAGGTTGGCGCGGTACCACTTGAACTAAATCCCCAGACCCTAAGATACTTCATTTCTAACTGCGGGAGCTCAAGCTCTTTCTGAAGTCAGACCCCAGACTTCCAGTGGAAAACCCTTGCCTTAGGTCATAAATTCCTGTGGTGGAGCTGTCAACTTTGTGTAAGCTAAATAAAAGATCCATTAGTAAAACTAGTAAGTTGAGATGGTGACAGTTATCCTGCTATTGACAAGTCAGTAATAATCTAGTGGGACCTAATTAATAACACTGAATAAAAATTTAAACTCAAGGAAGAGAAAGCTAATGGGATGCGTCTCGGTTTGAATGATACTGAGCCGCCCCCCACACCCCATCTGAAGATTACCACAGGACCAGCAGCAAACGGCCACTTTACCTTGTATTTCCGGAAAGCTGTCTGAACAAGCCTGGCGGCTTCATAGAGTTCTCTCTGCTCATGATCAGACAGCGTGAGCTGGGCAAACTCATTCTCTACCTTCTCATTGGTAGAAGCACTCAGGAATTCAGACCAGTCTGCAGCTGAGGGAAGGTTTGGTTTCTCAAAAGCTATTTCACTGACTGGAGAGCCGACTGGGCTCAAGCTGGTATTAGAAGAAGGAGTCAGAGGCTCATTATACGCACTTCTGAAACAAGAGGAGAAAAGGGCCACAGTGTGTTACTTACTCACTCTGGAGACAAGATGTGCTAGTGAGCATACTACAGTGGTCAAGAATACGTGTTCTTTCCTTAGCCGAGTTGTTCCCAGTGAAGCTGACACTGAGCACCTACCAGGTCCTTAGCATGATGCTAAATCCCAAACCCAGTAGGGATGCTACTCTGCCCTGGGCAACTGGTTCTGGACCCATTATGACACCTTTTCTCTTATGCTCTAATCCAGGGAGAGAATAATGCATGCTGTGAGACAGAGCCGGGCCAGAAAGTGGCAGGGGAACACCCCCAAAGCCTTCTTCCTTCCGGGGAAAGCATTGTACTCTGCAGCATACACCCCAAACCCAGCCTCCCTGCCTCCCACTCCTCAGTGCTCAGGTGTTTTTCCTGCAGTGAACCCCGAATCCTCCTACCTGATCTGGGCAGCAATAGGCAGCTGGTCGGCATCCGCGAGGTAACTGGCCAGCCAGCTCATCGTACTGCTGACAGTGGCAGGGTCTGTTCTCTCCAGTGCCGGAGATACCGTGGGCACGAAGCTTTCCTGCTTGATTCGGTCGGGTGTGGCCTCAATAATGTGTTCCGCCAAGGTCATCATGTTTACCTGGAAACACAAGTCCACAAATACTTGGTAAGAAAGGAGCCCTCAGCCACCCTCCCTGCTGCCTGGGGAGAAAACAGGAGATAGGGTTTATACGGCAACCCAGGGCACACAAACACCACTTTAAGGTTATTACATGATTCACCCAAATGTGCTGAGATGGAGACCTGATTATCTTCAAAATACCCAACTTTCACCCACGCTGCCCTGAGCTGCACTGGCCACTGCACATGGCCATGCCTGCGCAGGGCCAGAGTAAGCTGTAATTGTGATGTGGTGATATCAGTGGCTGCCTGGGTGATGTCCACCACCTTTTCCTTGTCACCAGGGGAGCCCCAGTCTCACAGCCAGCCATGATGCACTGGGTCCAGAGGACTACACAGTGCAAGACTCCATCAGGAGAACTTTCTAGAAAAAATTAAAACCAAGGGGTTATGTCAGATCTGTGGTCGTGGTGGAGCAGACTGCAGACGGGTGAGAGTTCAGGGGACAGGAAGCCGCACAACATGGAAATCTGCTCAAATGTGTGACACTGTGTACTTACTACGGTACTGAGTCTCACCGTATAAAAATCACACCTCCATGAGTTGCTAAAACTCCCTATATTGGATAATTTTCAAATTTTCATCCAGGAACAAGAATTACATTTTGTAACAGAAATAAACGGGAAAAAACATAAAGAAAAAATTGCAACTTTTCATCAACTAGTGGCCCTCTTGATCTGTGACTCAAATGACAGCAAGTAAGCTCTGCCTTCACCTCTCTTCTATGACAGCACTCACATTCTTCTGAGATAAGCTCTGGGTTGTGTTGCTTAGGTTGGTCTTGAACTCCTGGGCTCAAGAGGCCCTCCTGCCTCAGCCTCCCAAATTGGCAGCACATACAAGATGTTTTTATTAAATTTTTATTAAAAGCAAAGTGGAATTATCTGAACTCTGAAAGTTATTACATTATAGTCAGATCCTTCCCCCCTTTTCAAAAAATCCTTTCTCACTCTGTGAACACACATCAACATCCTAACATCTTAATAGGATAGAGAGGTTCCAGGAACCAAGTAGTTGAAATCTTTTATTGTGATGGCTACAAAAAGCAATAAAATTTAAATGACTTTATGACAAATAATATACTCAGCAATTGGACCTCGAAAATAGTATTTCCTTCTAGATTTCTTGGATTGTGGTTAGAAAGGATAGCTTTATATGTACAGCCTTTGGGTTTTCACTCAAATTCGGTGTACATAAGCAATTTATTTAAAATTATCTGGTTTCCAGAAACAATGACTTTTTATCTATCTGTATGTATGTATATATACATATATATAGATATATAAAATACTATGCCTATTAATTACACATACTATATCTGTAGTCACAAGTAATCATATAGTAACTATATTTTTATTTATTTATTTTTGAGACAGGTTCTCTCTTTGTAGTTCAGGCTGGCTCTGAGCTCACTATGTAGCCCAAGCAAACCTCGGACTCAGCAATCTTCCTGTTTCTGCCTCCCGAGTGCTGGTATTACAGGCGTGAGCCACCATGCCCAGCACTGTATGTGGTTACCGGGGATTGAACTCAGGGACCTTGGGACCTTGCACTTGCAAGGCAGGCACCAGAACCCCTGAGCTAAATCTCCGGCCCTATTTTATTTATTTATTTATTTATTTATTTATTTATTTTGCTTTTTGAGACAGGGTCTTGCTTTGTAGTTCAGGCTGGCCCTGAGCTCACTATGGTGCCCAGGCAAGCCGCCACGAACTCAGCAATCCTCCTGTCCCTGCCTCCCGAGTGCTGGGATGACAGGCGTGAGCCACCACGTCCGGCATTGTGGTATGCGGTGTTGATTCTCCACGCCCAGCATTATATGTGGTTACCAGGGATCGAACTTAGGACCTTGCACTTGCGAGGCAGGCACCGGAACCACTGAGCTAACCCTCTGGCCCATCCGGCCCTATATTTTTAAATGTATATTGTATCAGGCTACTTGTACTGTTCAAATTTCTTTTCCTATTGACTTCATCTGGCAAATTCTGAGATTTAGCATCAAACTCTCTGGCTCTTCCTTTCTGTTTCCTAATCTTTGCTTCAGTGTTCAATGATATGTTGCTAGGTATACAACAGTTCCCAATGGTCAGATCTTCTAGAAAACTGTATGTATGTGTGTATCTTCACTATTTGCCTTGAATTGCCATTTTTCCATCTGATGCCAGGGATTGAGCCCAAGAAGCACTGAACTGTACCCCCCCAGCCCTTTTCATTTTTAAAAAATTGAAGACAAGGTCTCACTAAGTTACCTAGGCTGGGTTTGAACTTGTGACCCTCCTGCCTCAGGCTTGAGTAGCTAGGATTACAGGTGTGAGCCACCAGGCCTGGCCAACCGAACTATAGTTTTTTTGTTTTTCCTTCTTTTTTTAATTATGCTGGGGACCCAACTCCATGCTTCCACTGAGCTCCACCCCAGGCTTCTTCTTTCCTGTTGTCCAAAAGAGCTTATTCAGGAATTTGTTTTCCTTCTCTTTCTTCCGTTTTATTAATTTTATTTTCATTTTAGTTGTATTTCAAGTAGCATATATTCTGCTCCTTTTAGTCGATTCCAAGAATCTGCCTTTTCATGGAATTTCCACTTACCAAGCTGTAGAAGAGTCCACTGTATTTGGAAACATCCCTTCAATATGTTTTCTGCTTGATGTTTTGCTGCTTTTTCCTTTTCTCATCCCTGGACATTTTACAAATGAGCCAAACTTTCTCTTTTTACCCTTCAATGACTTAGAAATTCTGTAGCCTGTTATTGCACTATTAACTGGACATTTCTAAGAAGTGTATCTCAGTCTGTACACACATATACATATCATCAGTAGAACACAGTCTGTCATCTTCCATGAATGAGATAATTTAATGCAGTTTGATCATCTATATTTCCTGATCTCCTTGCTTTTTTGACAGTAATTTAGCATTTCAGTGCAAGAAGATTTAAGAATTGCTCCTCATCCCTTTACAGAACCCCTTCCTGACCACTGTGTATGGCACATGAGGGACCATTAGGACACTATACTGTGAACTCCACCTTGACATTTCTTGAATTATTTCATTACTTTTAACTGTTATTTTTTTTCTCTCCTGGCACAGTATCTCTTTAGAGGGCTGTGATTTTCATAGCCATGTGCTTGTCAATTAGCACCACAGTATTCTTTTAAGACTTGGTGAAAATAGGTTTTGTTGTTATTTTCTGTTTCCAGCATCAGTTCTCTTTCGGGGAAGGTCAATAGTTCTAAAGGCTGTGCTGTCCCACAGATACTGAAGGTTAAATTAATTAAGCCTAAGTAGGATCACAAATTTATTTTCTGACTTCCACTGGCTGCATTCTAAGTGCTCCAGACCCTGCTCATGGCTGCTGCAGTGGACAGCGCACCGGGCACATCTCTGTGCCACAGGAGGTCTGCCAGACAGCGCTGCCCCAGACCTGGGCTCTGGAGCTGCTGGTTTTCAATACAATGTGCTTTCTCGTTTAAAGGATATTTATAAAACTGCTCTAGATTGCTGAGCACTGACATCTGATGTGTGTTCCATGAGGAGCTGTCTACAGCAGGGCTTGGCACACACTGCCAGGCTCCATCTAGCCAGCTACTTGGTTGGGTAAATAAAGTTTTATTGGGATGCAGCCATACTCATTCATTCAATACTGCCTACGGCGGTTTTATGCTATTAAGACAAAAATAGTTATAACAGAGTCAATTTGGTTCACAAAGCCCAACACAATTCCCTGTCTGGCCCTTGAGTGAAGGAATGTTTAAAACTCTGTTTCAGTATGGCACACTTCCCCAGGACTGCAGCCATTAGTGGATCATAAGTGCGGCCTCCTGGCCACCAAGAATGGCTGTACACTGGAAAGCAAACATGTCTCATCCTGTGCCCCACAGCCGAGGGTGGCAGGGTGCCCAGAATGCAGGCACAGGTATGGCCCAGCGATCAGACCCTGCCCAAGTCCAGTGGCTGGGGCAGGATGCCCTGCACCTCTCCTGTTGGGTGAATCACTTCCACAGGCCCTCAGTGTCTTGGTGAATTTCTAGAAGGCTTCTTTCCCTTTGTATTTGTTTTGGGTGATGTCGAGGGGCAGCTGGAGGGAGAGGTTCCTTTGGAAGTGGAGGACAGCTGCTCCCTGAATCTCTCCAGTGTATTGAATTAATGGGCTCTGCTTCCTCAGTTGATGTCAAGTTTACCTCAGGACATCTTCTCTTTTTTTTTGAGACAGGGTCTTGCTTTGTAGTTCAGGCTGGCCCTGAGCTCACTATGTAGCCCAGACAGGCCTCAAACTCAGCCATCCCCCTGCCTCTGCCTCCTGAGTGCTGGGATTACAGGCATGAGCCACCATACCCAGCACTGTGGTGTGTGGTACTGATTGCTGGTGGGCATTGAGTCACCACACCCTGTATTATTGTATGTGGTTACCAGGTATCAAACTTAGGACCTTGTGCTTGCTAGGCAGGTGCCGGAACCTCTGAGCTCAATCTCTGACCCAGGACATCTTCTCTTAATGTGACCAGTTCAGTGCCCTAAACGGATCCTGTATTTTCTGCATTTGCTGTTGTGTCAGTCAAGTACCAGCCTCAGAAAAATTTGTCTGCACATCATGAGAGCCCACTATGGCTAGATGATGGCCAGGCCAAGGGCCCTTAGGTAATTCATTCTTTTTTTCTTTTTTCCTTTTGGCAATACTGGAGATCCAACTCAGAACCTCGCACCTGTCTGGCAGGTGGTGGCACCACTGAGCTACTTCCCCAGCCCTTAGGTACCCATTCTACCCACTGGCTTTCTTACTAGCCAGTGTTAGGGCCTTGGTGCTATTGTAACCAGTACTAGGAACAGGGATGCAGCCTTCACGGCTGCAAGGAGGATGTGGGTGACCTCTTACAGGGTCACCAGTGAGTCTGGAGGAGCTCGTGCTGAGCAGGTGGCTCTGCCAAGACTGGGCCAGGTGTTCAGGCCCACGTCACAGCTCCAAACCTGCAGGAAGAAAATGTGGGCCAAGCAGAGAAGAGGTGCCAGCATCCCCAAGAAGAGTGCACTGCTGGCCCTTCCCAGGCAGAAAATGCTGAGACCTTTGGAAGGAGCTCTGAAGACCACGGAGACACAAGGTTCCGGCCTCAGCCTCAGCCTCACCCAGCGGGGCTCACCTGGATGTCATCCATGGGCTGCGCGCAATCTTCATTCTCTGCACTATCACGGTAGGACCCCAGCTCTGTGTTCACCACCTCTCTGTTAGCCATCATCAGGACACTCACTGGTTCCCGCGGGCGCACCTGAGAAGGTGCTGTGTCCTTTACTACACTGGTCCCCTTCGGAGTTCCAGTCACCTGTACTGTAGACACACCAACGTAAAGATCTTTGGGATTCCACTTTACTACGGGCTGAGATCCAGAGGCGTGGAGGGCTGCGGTCTCTGGAGTGGGAGGGGAGGTTTCCCGGCTGCAGTCCCTCACTCCTTCACTGGGGCTGATTGTCTCAGGGACAGACTGCTTAGAACTAGGGCTCTGCTTCCTGATATTTGGCTGTTCCAGACTCAGTGCAGTGGAAAGCAGCTTCTCCTGCCTTGCCTGGAAGTGCTCAGGGTTCAATTTATGCTTTTTGGGAGCTGGATAATCTTTGTGGCTCTCACTGCTGTAGTAATTAGAGGGTTCAGACCGAGGTCTTCTCAGCTCTGAAAAGTACAGTAGAAAGGACAGTCAGGACAGGAGATAAAAGTAGGAATTCTAAAGAATTAACACTTTCTCTATGCCTGAGAAATGCAAGCGCCAAGCTGGAACGTAATGCTCAAATATTCCCCCGCAGCACATATCATACTCAGTCCTCCTCCATGAATGCGTACTTCTTGCATGAACATAGAATTTTTGCTACATTCTATGTTTTTGAGGGGGAAGGGCAGTAGGCATTTTTTAAAAGAAAATAGGAAGCATTAAAAAAAAACAACACATGTGACTCTGATGGGCTTTTTCTGAGGGCAGGTGCAGGAAAGCAAATGGAGAGCTGGTGAGGCCCAAGATGCAGCCGGGCGCAGTTCTTACCTGGGTTGGTACTCGCAATAACGGTGACTCCTTTGGGTATCTCTGGAGAGCTCATGGCCTCGCTGTGCCACTGGGCCATCCAGCTATCTGTGCCTGGCTCCTCGTCGGGGGCACAGTGGATCCGGGGGTTCTGTCCCAACTGGGCCTGCTCATCCCTCTGGAGGTGCTCCAGACACTCTGCTAATTTCACATGGCCCCTTGAGCGGGCGATTCCCAGAGGCAGCCTTCCTAGAGAGTCGGGGATGGAGATGGCCCGACGGTCCCACTTGTACAGTACCACAGCAGCTTCCAAGTGCCCCAGGGCACACGCCCACATCTGAAACAAGAAGGCGGAGAGGCTTTCTCAGCGAGAGGCTGGAACTGTGCTTGACCTGTGCCACTGCTGCTGAGTGGTGAAGCGGTCCACACGGGAAGTTGCACAGTACTATTACAAAGTATCTTAGATAAATGTGGCCTCCCCTGTCAGCAAGGGGGCTGGGTAGGTTTAATGCCTCGCTGCAGAGTTCAGTCAGAAACAGTCATAGTCACCTGTCCCCCAGGGAACACTGTAAGACTCCCCATCGCGTAACACTCGGAGATTTGTCCTTCCAACAAACATATGTAAACTCCTAGTAGTAAGGATTTCGATGCTTTGGCAAGATCTTCGAAGACGTCTATTTAAACCACTTCATTACAGAGATCAGTTTGGCAAACAATTAAATTTACTGTAGCAAAGCAGTTTACAAAGAAGTTTCCATCTTTTAAGCAACATTCTCAGATTCCTCGGGATCTAACACACTGAGGCCAGACTGGAGAACCGGTTAGAGCATCAGTGTACCACTCCTTACCAGAGGGGTGCAGGAGAAGTGGTCCACATTCAAGGGGTCGACCTCCAGCTCCAAGTCAATGCTGTCTGCGTGCTTTGTGCTGTAACAGAGAGTGCCAGAAGTCTCACAATCAATCCGCACTCAAAGGAAACAGCAGAACATTATTATCCCTACAAAGATAAAGCCAAACTGGCATCTAATCTCCCTGATGTGAAGAAACAGTCTGGGATTCCCAAGGTAGTTTGAACTCTCCATCTGGCTAGGAGCCCACAGGAAGTTAAACAATCCAACATTTAGTACCTTAGGCAGTGGTTCTGGGTGGGGCATGGACTCATAACGGTATTTTGGAAACTGTCCTCAGAGAAAGCCCTTTGCCCACACCCTGCACTCACTGAATGGCTACATTTCTCTCCCCTGTGGAAACACTCAAGAAGGCGTATTCTGAGGAGCAAAGAGGACCAGTCATTTGTCCTGCTCTTACCGCCACTTGATGAGGGTCTGGATCAGGGTGGCATAGCCCTGGGCAGCAGCCAGGTGTAAGAGGGTCATCCCCCGGAAAGTCTTCGAGTGGATCAGATGCTTGGACTTTGCCCAGCAGGCTCGGCTCATCATCTTTTCACACACAATGACCACACGACTCTCGAAGCAGCTCCCCAAGGTCCCAGGCCCAGAGGCGCACTGTTGGGAGAAAGCGAGCTCACCCTGGGCCCACCCCCACATCAGCACTCTGACAGAGCCTGCACAAAATGTTTTATGACTTGTTAGCAACTCAAGATGGAAAACAGAAAACCCTGAGAACAAAGACCAGCCACCAAGGAGAGCACAGAACGGGACCAGGCCCACCTCTGCAGCACTTCTCCGAAGTCATGCTACAAAGTGATTGCCCACTACCCTCAGAGCACCAGCACCTGGCTAACAGCAGGTGCTGGGCTGTGATCTTCATCTGACTGTCCTGGGAAAGCCAACCTGCCAAGAGACAAGAAAAAGGGTCCAGCCCCACAGTGAACCAGACAGTAAATTACTGTTTCCATCTTGGATATGTGGACATGTGGCTTTCTTGAGGCTTCTGAAAGAAAGTTAAGTCACTTACAGGGGGTGTTTTCTTCCCTATAAAAATACTTGAAACAACTTTTATTCTATACAGATACTAGGGAAGCATGAGACAGTTCAGGAAATTTGAGCATTAATAAGGACATCTAAGAAAGAGAAATTCACTAATTTTAACCACATGGTTTTCTGTGAATCGGTTGTAAGGGAAAAAAAGTGAAAAGTTAGTTACTTCAGTGGCTTATCTGAGCCTCTGTGGTAGCAGTTTTCTGTTTAACATTCTCCCAAATAAATATATTTGTACCCTAATTTGCATCTCAGGGGTTAAGTGTCTTTTTCTGGCAATAATCTCCATAGAGTTCAATCACTATAGATACACTGTTGTTCTTCCTTGCTCTTTATTTTCAAATTTTGCAAGAATGCTTCCAAAAGTTAAGGACAGGTGATAGGTCCAATGTGACCCTCAGCAGAGCAGTAGAAATATCTCACAGCTGGATAGTTCCACATGCTGTGGACGGACAGTGGCCCGGAAAATCAGGCAGAGCATTCTGCATGTACCACAGACACATCTGAGTGCCCAGAGTCCCAGGTGTGAACCAAGAGGAATTTTCTGCACTATGGCTGTGTTTTTATCATATCCAGCAGCTATAGACACTGACGGCAACTTAAGTCAATGCACATGTTCAATAGCAGTCACTATGAAGTCAGATTGTCACAGGCCAGCTGCCCAAGAACTGAGCTTTAAAGTGACTTTATATATTATTTTCTTTATGCAACTTTTGTAGCTCAAGGGCAAAGGACTTTATGGAAACCTCTTACTTGGGTTATGTGGTGAATTAAATGATATTTTCCTATAGAACTTAAGTGTTATTATGTGAAAAGATGCTTAGCTGAACAATAATTTACTGTGTGCCAAGTCTTTTCTATTTACTTCTAAAGACAAAAAAAAAAAGAAAAAAAAAAAAAAAGAAAATCAGAGGACAAAGGCTTCTTGGGCTGGAATACTATGCTTTGTTTTCATCCACGACTGTTACTAAAAAATATTATTAATACTTGATATTTCAGTTTCATAAAATAAAAAGAATATTCACTTAAAAAGGGAATTATTAGGGCTGATATGTAGTTGGAGGTCTGCCCTGTAGGCATAAAGCTTGGGGTTCAAACCCCAATAAAGGAGGGGTGAGGATAGGCCAGGTTTGTAATCCCAGCTACAAAGATGCCTAAAACAAGAGGATTAACCAAGTTCCAGGCCAGACTGGGCAATTTAGCAAGATTCTGTCTGAAAAAAAAAAAAAAAATTTTTTTTTTTTTTTAAAGGGATAGAGAATTTAGCTCAACGGTAGAATATGCCTGAGGTCCATTCCCAGCATAATTAAAAAAAAAAGTTAGGCAAAGGAATTTGCTTATATTGATGAAGGAGAATATTTAAGGTTTTTAGGTAGTGGCTAAGTAGTAAAAGAAGTACTACCAGGCCCTTTATCACTAGGGTCTCTTGACAATTATTTCTGCATAGGAGACTTTCCCCAAAGAAAGATCCCAAATCAAAAGTGCACAGAAGTTTCAAGGCCAATGGGACTGAAACAGTACTTGGTAATTTCCCTCTGCTTGGCTGCTTATGAAGGAGTGTACCTGAAAGACGCTCTATGGTGCTGTTCTACACTGTGAGCAGTTTCCCAGGCCCTTTTCACAAGGCTCTTCTTGAATTACTGAATTCAATCACAGTTTACCTTTAGCCTTGAGATAGGCATAAGAAAGGGATTAAGACACAAACTACAAAGTAAAAAGGCTCCAGTTTAATTCAGTCCTGGCAGATTCAGCTGCCGCTTGGCCTCTTTTTTAACTGGACATCCTTGCTTCCCACCAGGTGGCTGTGGTGCATTCTGAAATGTGTCAGATTTAGGGGATAAGGAGGAAACTGCTGAGAAGCCCACATATGGGGGCTCCTTCCTGTCACACAGATTCTAACGCTTAGACTGTGGATACTGTAAAGTACTTGGACTTCATCCAGCAGTGACATCAGCAGCAGAAAAGGGCTTTGGACCAGCTATGTCACAGAAGAAAACACAGGCACACAGGAGAGGGCCCTGGGCATAACGTACCTGGGCTTGGCTCCCTCCGTTCCCGCTGCTGCCACCGCTGCCCCCTCCGCTGCCGCCGCCTCCGCTGGCCTGCTTGTGCTGCTGGGAGCCCGTCATCTCTGCCATCCTCCTCTCCATCTGCTCCAGCCGCTCCAGGATGGACATCCTGAACTGGTTATCTAGGGCACAGCAGGAGCCGGGTGAGGCTGTGATCTGTGGCCCATGCCAGCTGGCAGCATCGGCATCCAAGAGACGGGCAGTGATGTCACCAGATCCCAGACCATGGACCTGGCCAGGTTTCCCTGGCAAGGCAAGGCCACCTGCCCTGTCACGTGCGACGGGGACCTCGACAGAAACTCTAAGCGCCCGGAACACAAGAGCACTCTGTGTTGAAGACCCTGCTTTCGTGTTCCTGCCACTCCCGCCCTGGGTCAGAGTCCCCCACAGAAACCTTTCAGAGACCTGGCAGCGGGGGCACTGCAGTGAACACGTGAGACGACAGTGGAAGATGACTGTTCAGGAGAGGAGGTGGTTATTTTAAAAGTATCACCGGTTCTACCCAAACACCAAGATTTTACAAAAAGAAACAGCAAGCTCACGTCTCCGCTGATGTGGGCTCAGCTGTGCACGGCACTTTGGGGACCACTCACTCACTGCCCACAACCCTCCCATGCTCCTCTCCCCACCGGTCTCAGCCAGGCCACACCAACAGGGGCTTCAGATCCACGTGAGACAAGGCATAGGATGTGATGGGAAGCAGGGCTGTAACTCACAAGGAAGAGCGTGATTCTGTACCAGAGCTGGTACCCACAGGTGCACATGCACACACATTATGCTTGCGCTCCCTCACATATGTAGTAACAGTCAAAGCCACGGTCAGAACCATGAGCATCTGTATCCACTCAGCAGACTCATGAATGAAGCACCAGGTCCTCCTCCTCCAGAGCGGGAAGGAAGCAGGAAATGCTAGAAGTGGCAGTGGTGGGCAGAGAATCTGGTCGACATGGGGAAGGTGATGCTCAGCGTGGCCTCGCAGAGACAGCAGGATGTACCAGGCACTGGAGAGCGGGAACACGCGCGCAGAACCCCCAGCAGGACACCCGAGGACGGCACTGCAGAGGTGGGACCTGAACGTGCTCTGTTGCTGCTGGACGGTAACTACACAACCTCTGAGGCCATGGCGCCCTCGTCTCTCACCAGGGACAGCAAGTGCCCCGGCGTCACGTGCACGCGAGACAGGGAAATATGCTGGCTTCACTGTCCTCAGGCAATGAGCCACGCCTGGAAACAGACCAACTGGGGGCAGCACAGACCTCCCACTGCTAGGGCACCACTGTCTACAAAGCACAAGCACCTGCATGACAAAGAGGACCGACCCCGCAAGCACTTGTACTCTGTCAGTTCTCCCTGCCATCCTGGCATAGGCACAAGGCCTGTGGGCGGTGCTGTGCCTTGGTGGGCTGCTCCTGCCAAGGCCCTTCTTCTCCTGCTGCACACAGTGGGCACTGACTGTTCCCAACCACACCAGGAGGACCGGGCCCACTGAGGCTGAAGCGTCGGACCTTAACCTCCCTAGGGCAATGGCAAGGGAGACCAGAGTCCAGCTCCTGGAAGCCAGCATCTGTCCTCTCCAGGGCTTGGCTCGGTCCAGCCCTGGGCTAACTCGAGATCCTGTTGACCGGATTTTGCTAACCCACAAAAGCAAGGGAAAGACTGTTTTTCAGGAATCCCAATATTCATTTCCAGGAACAACGCTAAAGGGAAAATCCCTTGTTTTAAAGTGAAAAACAGTATTTTTGTTCCAATTTCACATATATAGAGAACAGATGCGTGTCTTGGTAGCAATCAGCAGCTGGTTGATAACCTGGAACAAATCCTGCTGGGGACGACCTGACCCGGGGCTGCCAGTGGAGAGCACAGGGCTACAAGCAGCACTGCAGCTCATGGCAGGGCCCTCCTCTCTAGGCACCTGGAATCCCGCAGGGCACAGGCCCCCTGAGTGAAGCCAGCCAAAGCAGGATCAGCTCTTTGCCGGGGTTCAGAGCAGAGCAGCACAAGTGCTGTCCTTCATGGGCACGTCTAACTCCTCACTCTGCACAGCAGACCTTGGGCACCTGGAGCCACACAGATGGCCTGGCATGTCCCCTGGATGAGGTCTACACTCATTGGTGGTGCCTCCTGCAGGCATACTCTGCATCTCCGTACAGAAGTTGGGACCCACTGCCCTCATCTGGCTGTGTGGTAGAACTCAGCCGAGACTAACATCCGAGGCACAGTGGGCCAGATGGCACTGATTGTACTGAGATGTCTCTAGCCTGTCAGGCTACCCATCCCCTGTGAGGGCACTCGGACCTAGTGCCACCCTCACGCAGCACAGACACAGCAGAGACAGACCCTCCCTGACAGCATGGCACTAGACCTGCCCTGCACAGCCTGTCAACACCCCATCATGGTGCTCACAGGACTCAGCATTGGCACCGAGGTCGTGGCTTCTGTGCCAGTCCCAGCCTCTTAACAAAATCATATTCTGCACAGCAGCATCTCGGAGCCTCTCAATTCCAGGAGTGACTACAACAATAAGGGACTGACCTCAAAGGGAAGTAACCAGGGAAGAGTGTCTCATGCCATGCTGACGAGACTCCTAGGGACCAGTCCCACTCTGCCCTCCTGGCTCCTTGGTTTGTAACAGTTGCCTGGTTACGTGGGTGAACAGCCTTCATGTGTCTACATGCCGGCGAGTGCAAAGTCAGGCCTTTCTGCTTGTTTCCGTTTCCTGGCTTTACTGTGATAACTAAAACATAGCCTCTGTAGCCTGAACAAACCTACTAATTTTTAAATTAATACATGGGGGCCAGAAATGTAGCTCAGTGGTACCACCCCTGCCTGGCAAGTACAAGGTACTGAGTTTGATTCCTGATACAAAATAATAAAATAATAATAATAATAATAATAATACATGGGAAGGGAGAATAAGGTGCAGACAGACTAGGGAGCTGATGAATTTGCCCCCTTTCTCAGGATGTTTCAAAGCCAACGTGACTCAGCTCTAAGGGCCTCCAACTCGGACATCTTTGAGACTGAGAGGGTCTCCCAGGACGTCAGCAGTGCCTGTTTCTGCTCCTGCAAAAACCCAGAGACCCAGAACTGGTAAACAGCCAAGGGGTCAGGAGACCCAGCACAGAAAGCCACCACTCCAGCCCTCAGCCCAGTGCTCACCCAGAAGATTTTGGTTGTATCCATGTCTGCAGAAGCAGATTACTGCCTCTGCATCTTCCCCGAGGGCCCTCTGGGTGGGACACGGGAAGAGCTGCACCCTGGGTTGCTCTGGTGATGCGTGTCCTGCTGAACACACAGACGATGACAAAGGAGCTGTCCAGGGACAGATGCCATCCCCAAGCGCTTGTCCAGAGAAGACGTGGGTGAAGTCACTGCGCACACTGGCTCCGGAGGGAAGCAGCACAGTGTCACATGCGTGCCACAGGTGCGCCACCACAGCAGAGACATTAGAAACAAGAAGTTTGCCCAACTTGCAAGACACCCAAGCTTCCAGTGGAAAGGTAGCAGCAACCTTCACGAGCACACAGAAAGGCCGAGGCTCCACAGCTCACACGCCAGGGAGGTTAACGGCAAGTGCTAAGTCAGAACTGCACTGAACTGCAGGCTGAGCGCTCCCCGCTCCAGGGCGGGGTACGTGGTGGGGTGTTGAGAGATGCAGCAAAAGCACAAGCACAGGAAGGTCTGACCAGTAAGAACATGCCCAGTTCTCATTCCAGTCAAGGTTCTCTACTGCCAGGTCAGATTCTGGGAAACTCCCAACCCACACAGCAGCTCAAGGTGAGGTCGGAATAAAACTTTCTGGCTCCTGGGATGAACCTCTGGGTGAGGCCAGCGTGGCCCCCTTGTCCTCTGTCTTCCTGCGTGACCTGCTGTGCGCCCTGCTGCAAGCCACATACATGCAGGGACTTCTGCTCATCTTGGTGACTCCTGAGAGACCAGCTGCCATGGTCTGAATGGGTCCCTCAGAGATCGTGTGCATGACACTTAATTCCAGAATCCATCTGCCGATAGGACTGAGAGGTGAGGCTTTCGGGAGACTGTGGGGTTGGGTCCACAATGGTACCAGCGGCTTCACAGGAAGAGGAAAGAATGGCACTGGCCACACCTGCTTGGGTCCTCAGGTGGTGCCCTCCACCCTGGTGCACCATGCTGTCACCAGGTGCAGGGTGGGTGCTGGTGCCAGGCTCTCAGATTCCCTCAGCTCCAGAACCATGAGCCAGATGGAGAATATTCTTTATAAAGCAAAGGGTCTGACGCAGGGCTGCATCTCCTGATCAGGGGTGAGTGCTGCACCCATGGACTTAGCCAACCATAGGTAGAGAACATTCTTTAAAATTAAAGCTGTGTCCCTACCAAACATGCCCCAACTTCTTTCCATTATTCCCTAAATATAACAATTACTTAAATAACATGTACACTGTATTAAGTACTGTAAGTGACCCTGGAATGATTCAGAGCACATTGGAGAATATGTACAGATTCTGGGCAACTACTATGCTATTTCTCATGGCTACCTGAGTACCCTCTAGTCTTAGTACCTTTGGGGGTGCTGGTGCTGGTCTGAACTTTATTCAAACAAGATGGAGTAAACATCAGCAATCTCAAATTTTACAAGGCTTCTAAAAACAGACTTCGATTCTGACTCTCCTGCCTGTGTTTTGATCCAGTAGCTCTCAGTGAGGCCCAGAAGCTGCACTGCCAGCCACTTCTCATGGGTGGCAGCAGCTGCGGGCCAGGGCCACATGTCCAGAATCACTACTAGGGGGCCCTGTTTGCTGTCACAGTGGGACAGTGACTACTCTCTCTCAACCAAGTGCTTGTCAAAGCCAGGGATCTGGAACCACCAGCTCAAAGAGAAGCTGGTTCTTCCCCAAACTGGACAGAGAAGACACCACCTCATGTGCCTCGTGCCCAGCCGTCCTCCCCAGCTCTGCCAAAAGACTAGGGCCTGCCTTTTCTTCTCAAGCACGTGGCCAACTGGATCTGGCAACGCTTGAATAATTATTTAAAAGCCATGCATTGGCACTGTGCTTACCTGACCAGCACTGTATCTGGCCTCTTTATGCTGTTCTCAGCGCACTGACTCATGGGATGCATTCCCAGGTGTCTATGCCCTGGCATTTCTCCAGAGCAGTCCGTTTACCTGCACAGCTTCAGGGAACGCAGGTCAATACTATCAGCCACCACACAGACATGCTCCCTGTTACCTACAGTGTGCCTGAATCACAGACAAAAGGCACGTGATTCTTATGGCTCCTGCTCAGATGCATGCAAAACTCTGTTTACGAGCCTCTTCTACCTGTACTGGGCAGACAACATGACTAGGACAGACAGCTATGGCATAGTGGTTATGGACATGGCAGCAGAGATAAGAGCATAGGCTTGCTCTTGCTGCTGCACAACTCTGGAATACAACACCCACCTTGCAGCTCCATTTTCTCACCTGTGAAGTGGGGACATTAATATCCATCTTGTCTGTGAGGACAAAATAAACTAACATGTGAAATCATTTCAAATGGTCAGACTCCCTTAGGTCTCAGGTTCTCACTAGAGCCTTCCACCAAGTCACACCTATGGGGGCATTTGTAAAATGTTTTGAATAATTTTAGATTTATACATAAGTGGTAAGGAAAACAGTTACCATATACGTTCAGCCCAGTTTCCAATAGTAACCTCTTGTATAGTCAAGACTCCTTTGTTATACACGAAGGAATAAGCCAGATGTGGTGGCTTAGGCCTGTATTTCCAGCACTGAGGGAAACCGAAACAGGAGATTCACAAGTTCACGTCTCACCTGGGCAACTTATCAAGACTCCATCTCCCAGTAAAAATATACCTCGGGATGTACCTCAGTGGCAGGTCTCCCTGGTTAGAGACTCAGTAAAGGACAGGGGCACATTATTATATCACCTTTATTAATTAAAGACGGAATCTGATTGCACAACTTCTTCCATTAAATACACTTGTGCTGTTCCAGGCCAAAACCTAGAGTGCACTGCACTGAGCTTTTAGGTTGCCTCTGCCTTCAACTTGCGACAATCTTCCCATACTTGTTCATTTCTCACGACTTCAAGTTCTGAAGAACACTGGTAAAGTACTTTGTGGATGTCCCTCAACTTAGGTTTGTCCGACACGTTCCAGGGTGGTGGGATTTCAGGAAGGTCCCACACAGCGGAGGTCTCCTCAACACGCAATGTCAGAAGGTGTGAGAAGATGTGGCTGGCACCAGTTTAGATGGAGTCTGCTGCATTCCCTTATGTAAAGTTACCATTTTCCTCTTCTTGCTCTCTTCCATTCTTTGGAGACAAGTGACTCGGTCCAGCCCATACACACAGAGGGGCGGTACCTACATGGTCCTCTGGAGTCCTCCAGGAGGACTTGTCCTTCTCCATATAATCAATCACACACAGAGAACACTCTGAATTGTCCCTTAATACCATGTCGGTCAGCTTATTCCTCAAACCGACCTGGCTCTGGCCATCAGACACTGTCCGGGCATTTTCCACTTTGACCAGTCTGCATCTTCCTATTTGCTGAGCGCCTTCCCACCTCCTGGTGCACACAGAGAGCAGTTTGCTGTAGATGCTCCAGGTGCACATTTTATTTTTTTATTTTATTTTATTTGTTTTCATTTCATTTTTGAGACAGGGTCTCGCTTTATAGTTCAGGCTGGCCCTGAACTCACTAGGTAGCCCAGGCTAGCCTCGAACTCCCAGCAATCTCTGCCTCCCGAATGCTAGGATTACAGGTGTGAGCCACCATGCCTGGCATTGTGGTATGTGGTACTGGGGGTCGAACTCAGGACCTCACCCTTGCAAGGCAGACAATGGAACTACTAAGCTAAATCCTCAGCCCTCTGTGTACACTTTTTATTTCTCCCACCACAGCTTCTCTGAGGGGAGGACTCCTGGCTTCTTTCACTAGGATGTATTGTGGGAACCAGGACCTAGTGCTGGGTGTGCTTCTTCCTATGGGCACCACTGCTCTTAGACCTGCTTGTTGGACAGAACCAGAAATATATGTATGCATCCTGAGCCATAGATGCCCACAAACCTGGTTACTTCCGTATTTGTTGGTATATATTACACATACTGACATCTCTGTCTCTACAACAGCACTGCAACATTTATGTTAGGTTCTTGGGGGGCATTTTAAACATAGGAAAAAAGGGTAATGAAAAGAGACTATGTATCCCTTCAACATAGTAAGCTAATATGGGAAATGCTGTACATAAATCTTGCTGATGCATTAAGTTGCAGGAAAGAAATCTATAGGCCTAATTTGTTTGGTTGGTTTTTCCTTTTTTGTGTGTGGTACTAGGGATTAAACCCAGGATCCTTTCACCAAGCTATATTCCTTGTCCCCTACCCACCCTTTCTGAGACACAATTTTGCTGATTGCCCATGTTAAACACAAACTTGTGATCCTCCTGCTTCAGCCTCTCTGAGTGCTGGGATTACAGGCATGCACCACCATGCCTGATCTCCTATCTGGATCTTAAAAGAGCAGGTACAGGGAATCTCCAGTTCTTACAGCTTCCAGCAATATTAGGAAATGTAAGGAAAAAAGTATACTCATAACCTTGATAGCTTTAATTATCAAGAATAAATTCCCTCAATCAGTACCACATACCACAGTGCCAGGCATGGTGGCTCACACCTGTAATACCAGCACTTGGGAGGCAGAGACAGGAGGATTGCTAAGTTCGAGGCTTGCCTGGGCTACATAGTGAGCTCAGGGCCAACCTGAACTACAAAGCAAGACCCTGTCTCAAAAAATTGATAAACAAACAAACAAACAAATACATAAAATTCCTTAGTTCAGCCTTGTTTGATTTCCAGATGAATTTTTTTTTTTTCTTTTTGAGACAGGGTCTCGCTTTGTAGTTCAGGCTGGCCCTG
>PVIC010007448.1:0-51001 GCA_004025085.1 Thryonomys swinderianus | reverse complement strand
TTCAGGCTGGCCCTGAGCTCACTATGGTGCCCAGGCAAGCCGCCGCGAACTCAGCAATCCTCCTGTCTCTGCCTCCCGAGTGCTGGGATTACAGGCGTGAGCCACCACGCCCAGCATTATATGTGGTAACCGGGGATCGAACTCAGGTCCTTACGCTTTCGAGGCAGGCGCCGGAACCACTGAGCTAACCCTCCGGCCCTGGCTATTATTATTTTTGATAGATCTTTATTTCCAGATTTTTATTTTCCCTTAAGGTTTATTAACAGCCTGTCTTTGTCTGTCTTCCTTTAAATTGCTTCAAATATCCTAAGAGATTTTTATAATGTCTTGCAAAGTACATCAAACATGTTTTTCTTGTTGCTATGTAACATAGAAGGGGAAAATAAACTGCTTTTTAAAAGATAAATTTTGCCAGGCGTGGTGGCTCATGCCTGTTATCCCAGCACTCAGGAGGCAGAGACAGGCGGATTGCTGAGTTCCAGGCTTGCCTGGACTACATAGCGAGCTCAGAGCCAGCCTGAACTACAAAGCGAGACCCTGACTCAAAAAGAAAAAAAAAGATAAATTTTATTTTTATATGGAGTATTAACTAATTAGAATAATAGAAGAAACCATTTTTTCATTTGACGTGTTATAAACACATTGGTAGTATTAACAAAACCTCCCAACTTACTTTTTACTATGCTAAGAACAATGAAGATCATGAAACATACTGTATATGTAATCTTTATTCATATACTTTATTAAAGGTTAGTATTTTTGATCCATCATAGCACAAAATCCAAATTAGTGTCAGTATTTCAATATTTTATAGTTTGAATCATACTTAGTTCATTGTACTAAATTCTATTTTTCATTTGAAACATTTCATTTGTTGGTTTCCTCTTGTATCATGCATGGAAAATAATTTGTAATGCCAGAAATTATGGACTGTACTTTTTTTGCACTTAGATTATGGAATAATTATGGCTACTATTTTTCCTTCAGTTTTAAAATATAAAGGAAGACCTACTTTAAAATAATTACCTACAATTTTGACTTGACAAAAGTGTCAAAGCTTATTTCCTTCCTTACAGTTCCTTTCGTGATGTTCTGGATTAAAAGTAAAATGTTTTGATGTGATATTGACTGTCATTGTATTTCAGCTCTAGGATGACATAATTATGAAAAATAAAGCCTGGTTTAGGAAAGCAAAAAAGAGACTTGAATTAGTTTCTTAAGAGTTTTTTTTGTTTAGTGAAATATAAAAAAAGTTAACAATATCTCCTTTCACTGTTTAAAAATAGCTCTTATCTAATAACGCAGGCTCCCCACAAGGTTCTTCAGGATTGCATAAGTACTCATGTTATTCAAGTTATTTTAATATAGCACATCTAACAACAAATGGGTGCATCTTTTTCTTGCCATTTACATATCTTGCTTGCTATTTGGCATTATGAAATAACTGGCAAATTTATTCATACAGAAGTTTTTAAAAATAACTGATAATGAATTGTATTAAAATACTTGACATTTACAATGATGACTTCATCTTTGACTCCTAGTTCCACTTTATGGTGTCTGAAACCAGGAAGTTCTTGTAACTCAGTGAATCTATTCAGAATTCTTCACTGGACAATGTCTTAGAACCCTCATCACAAGGTTTGTTTCATGTAAGGACACTTTGAGTCTTGGTCGACACCTGAACTGGTCCTTTCACTTCAAGATTATTTTCTTTGGCTAAAACACTCTAGTGGGTTCCTCAGGAGTTTTTCTGACATCTCTAAAAGCCACAATTGTAGAATTTCTTCCTGATCCATGTTTTCTTTGTCAGCAAAGTACAGTCATGAGTCAGAGGCAGCTGTCCACAGGGCAAAGCTTTCACCAAACTTCCCACCAATATTCCAAGAGTCTGGGACCACTTCTTTAAAAATCTCATGACTCTTGATCAATGGAACTGACAGAACTCAGCAGTCAACATTTGGCCACTTGATCAAAGCCATGTGTCTTATGTTTGAAATTAATATGAAACAGATAGGAAACTTTTATTAAGAAATAGTTCAAATTTTGAAGTTCTAGAGCACACACACCAAAGAATTTAAATTTCCATTATCTATGTGTCTAATAATGAATTTAAACTAGATTATTAATAAAATGTTGAGTGGTAAAAGTAAAAAAATATTCATTTTAAGTAATTCAAAGCATAATTTGGAATTATGTTTTTCATCTACTGATTGTTATAGATAAAACCAATTTTTCCAGCTATCAATTAGCCTAGAATTCGTCTTAAGAGTCAAATATCTTGCTTATTTTATTAATGATTTCAAAGTGATACTCTTTTGTTTATTCATCATTTAATTTATAAATGTCTATCATGTTTCTAATTAAATTAGCCTTTTGATACAGGATAAAAATAAAGTTTCAAACTTTATTGATTAAGGACATGCTTGTAGATATTCATAACCTTTTCTCTCTACAGTTTCTATTTTTTAAAGAAAGGATATAAATTTATTAATAATTTTATATTTATTTCTAAACAATGTGGCCCATGCCTTTTTAACTCATCTAAAGTATTGCCAAACAGAAATTATGTGCTGAGATATTTCATGTATCTCATGTTCTTGGGAGTTTTGTCATTTTCACTTAAGCAACCATGTAACCCTGAACAACAGCAAGAAATAGAAACCCTCATGCTGTTTAGAGTTAGCTTGGTTATCAAAGTCTGGAAATGAAAGTTTTCATTTATCTATGCAGACATTCCTGTGTGGAAAATCATATTCCATTTAGTAGACATTTCCTTGTATTTAAAGAATCGCCTGCAAGTTTTCTTATAAGTCTTACAGTAATGGAATAAACATATTTCAAGTTCTGTATATGTAATAATTTTAAAACACTATTTTCATTAGTAAATATTCTAGGTTGGAGTTTGGCTTTTCTTCTTCCTTTCATCCTTTGGCAGTGTTGCTCTAGTTTCCTTTGGTTTAAGTCATTTCTAAAGAGAATTGTTCTGTTCTTTTTAAAAAAAAATGATTTTGCATCTACAGGTGCTCATATCAAAGAGAAGATCTGGTATTTGCCTGTGATCTATTTATTTCACTTATTAGTATATCCTCCAGGTGTCTCAATTTGCACATAAATAAATCAATCTTGTCATTCGTTATGGCAGAATAATACTCCATTTTATTAAAAAAAACACATCTTCTTTATCCACTCTCCAGTTGATGGGCATTTGGGTTGTTTCAAAGATTGAGCTATCACGAACTGAGCTGCTATGAACAAGGGTGCACATCTGTTTTTCCAATATGTTTTTAAAAATTCTTTCAGGTATATTCCTAGCAGGGGGCTAGCAGGGTCAAATGGGACCCCTAGTCCTAGTTTTCTGAGAAAGTTCCACACGGATCTCCACAATGGTTGCACAAGTCTGCAATCCCACCAACAGTGGAGAAGGGTTCCTTTCTCCCCACAGCCACGCCAGCATTTATTGATGGTTGATTTTGTAATCGCGGCCATTCTTTGTGGAGTTAGATGAAATCTCAGTGTTGTTTTCACCTGTGGATGCAAATGAGCTCTAGAAAGTATGACAGTTTTTGTAGGAAATTTAGTGTGGGAATGTAATGAGGGGAAGGAATAAATATGATTCGGAAAGAAAATAAAAGCATGTATATAGGGGGTGGGGAGGTGTGGGTGGGTAGGAATATGGGTAAAAATGAGAATTAACTTGTGTCGTATACTGGTACAGATTCCCCAATGTTATACGTGACTGTGAGATGTATATAAATTGTACCAATAAAGAATTCAATTAAAAATATTCATAACACAGTGACATATGTGCACCCATGTTTATAAGAGCTCAGTGTGTGATAGCCAAATCTTGGAAACAACCCAAACACTCATCAACTAGACACTGGGTAAAGAAGATGCAATTTTTTTGGCGTGGGAATGTAATGAGGGGAAGGAATAAATATGATTCGGAAAGAAAATAAAAGAGCATGTATATAGGGGGTGGGGAGGTGTGGGTGGGTGGGGATATGGGTAAAAATGACAATTGACTTGTGTCATATATTGGTACAAATTCCCCAATGTTATGTGTGATTGTGAGATGTATATAAATTGTACCAATTAAGAATTCAATTAAAAATGATTTTGTACATATACATGTTCCAATAAAGATAAAAATAAATAAAAAGTGATTTTGTTGGTACATTTTATATACACATCATGATCATACTTGACATTGAAAATTTGTACTAGTATACAACACAGCTTAATTCTTATTTTTTCATTCCCCTGCCCACCCTACAATCTCTTGCCCTCTATATGCATAAGCTTTGCTTCCTTTTTTACCATCAAATGTTTTATTTTCCTTCTTTAGTTACCACTATCCCCCTTTTCTCTTTGAATACATTCTATTTCACAATATCTATTATACATTTTAAAGCTCCCATTTACATTTTCAGTTTCTCGTACTAGAGAAAAGATATGGTATTTACACATTTATGAGCTATTTATTTCACTTATGAGTGTGTCCTCAAGGTACAGTCATTTGAGTATAATTGACTCAAACTTATCATTCTTTATGGCAAAATGATACTTCTTTTTATAAAAAATACATATCTTGATGGATATTTGGGTTGTTTCCGAGATTTAGCTATCACGAACTGAGCTGCTGCAAACTTGAGTGCACATATATCACTGTGATATGAATCTTTTAATTTCTTTCGTGTTTATACCTAACAGGCCCAAATGGGACCTGTAATACTAATTTTTTGAGGAATCTCCACAATGATCTCCACATTGGTTATTCCAGTCTACATTCCCACTAACAGTGGAGAAGGGTACTTTTCTTTCTGCAGCCTCACCGGAATTTGTTGTTGATTTCATGATAGCAGCTATTCTTTGTGGAGTGAGATGAAATCTCAGTGTTGTTTTCTTGTGCATCTCTTGAATGATCAGTGATGTTGAGCTTTCCTTCATCTGCTTCTTGGCTGCTATTACTTCTTGCTCTGAAAAATGTTCAGTTCAGGGGGCATTTTTGAATTAGGTTTTTAAATTGGGGGGGTTATTTTTTTCAAAAACTGTATACATTCTAGATAGTAGCCCTTTGACTAAGAAACAGCTGGTAATTTTTTTTTCCTCATACTGTTGGTTGCTTATTCACTCTGTTGGTGGTTTCTCTTTCTGTTCAGAAGCTTTTTAATAAGATGAGATCCCATTTGCTGATTTGTTCTATCTCTCAGCAAATTACATGAACTTGCCTCTAAGTACTTCTAAGACTTTTTAAAAACAATAATTTGATTTATTTATGACTGTGTGAAGTGTTATTATTCCTGTGCTTGGAATTATTGGAATGTTTGGATGTGTATATAATTAATATTAAATTTGAAAACAATGTCATGCATGATTTCTTTGAATTTTTATGAATTTTTCTGAGAAATTTTTCAAAAAGATGATAATGGTACATATCTAGAGAGATAAATACAGATATAGATAAAGATGTGGTTATAGATTTCTTAATTGTGTGCCATAGTTCACCAACACCTCTATTTTTATAAAGTTTTGTAAAATTTTTTTGAGTTTCATCTGAGAGCTTTGACTTAAGTCTACTTTTTTTCCAGAAACGATTAACAAAATATTGATTCCATATTGTACACCTTATATCACCACCATTTTAGTTTTTATTTCTACTTATTTTGTGACCTCTAATTATATTTTTACATTCCTAAGCACATTATTTTCTATACATTCTCTCACATATAGAATACTGTGAAAATATTCTTGTCTTCCACTTCCACCACCTGTCATAGCTGTGGAGCATCTATATTGATTTTTACTTCCCATCTTCACTTGGTTACAACTTTCTGTCTCTTTAAGCCTTGTTATATTTTAGTGGATTTCACCTCGTTAGGCTCTGGACACTTTTATAAACCTGTAAACATTCTGATGCTTTGTTGTGGGACACATGATACTATTTACAGTCAGTTTTATTCCTTTTGATGTTTTATTTTAAGCAGCTTGACATCTCATTTTCTTTTTTTTTACTACAGAGGCAAAGACTCTCAGTATTATGGCTTCTCCATGAATTAACAGGTTTTCCTTTCTGGCTAATAAGAGATGATTCTCTCTATGGACTGGTGAGAGTAGTGGGGACAATTCATTTCAGTCTTCTCACTGGATTATTTTGTGACTATTGGTAATGTTGCCTTAAACACACTAATGACTACTCAATGGACACTTTAGAAGCACACTGTGCACATCATCAAAGTTGTCTCTGGAGTGCAGCCCACTTGCCTCTGATCTGTCAATCTGAGATATCTTGGTTTTCTTATAAACTCATAACTGTGTCTGCTATTAAAAGAAAGTCCAAAACTTTGAGTTCTCTGTTTTGTGACCTGAAAATTCATTGAGGTTTCCATGGGGTAAAAATTGCATGTCTCTCTTTACTGTGTTGTTATTTTTCTTCCTCTCACATATTGCTGCTTTCCTGTGATGTCTAATACTTTAAGAGACACTAGAATCATGTTTTATATAGTTTTTAAATTGTTCAAGTCAAGGGAATGAAAGCAGTTCTTGTTACTCCCTCTTGTTTAGAAGTGTAGGGTTGTAGATCTATGGTATGTACCAGTTCCATCTCCTGATCATTTCTAAAATAAATCATGAGCTATTCTTAACTAGGTCTTGATAATTAAAACAAGAACTTCAATTTTTTCAGTACTACAAGCAAGGTTTAATTTTGTTACATTAAAATTTAGCAAGAGTATGTTAGTGCTAACATATTAAACATTAAATATGTAACAAATATAGTAAATATCCAATACTATTTGATAATTTTTTTAACTATCTGTTATGGTAATGAACAGAATGGATGCTAAATCTCTTTCTTCTTCAACATAAGAATTGTGGTACTATGGCAGAAGTTCTGATAATTGCAGAAGCCAGTAAGTGATTAGGCTCTTGGTAAGGTAATGTATACAGGATGGATAACCAGGGCAAAGAGATAACCCATGACCCAGACAGGATGATAGAATAGCTTTGAACCACGATAGATCAAAATTTCATTTTGCTTCTCAGAATAGTTGACAAGCTATGAGTTGCTTATTTCTGGAAATTTTCATCTTAATGTGTTCAGACTAAAGATGACTGCCAGTAACTGAAACCATGAAAAATGAAACAGAGAAGTGGGAACTGTAACACAAACTCTTTGGCAATATTGCAAAATATCAATCAAAGATAGCAGTATGAGAATGAAGATTCCAGTTGAATCCTAACTTTCTGTAAAAGGCTTGTGAGGAAGGATTACCGTGAAGTTGGTGGAATACCTTTGAACTTTGAAGATTGGATTGAATTCTAATTGTACCACTTCTCAGTGGAAGGCTCTATTTATGCATGATTGTCTTCATCTGCGAAATGGAAATCATAAGAGTTCTGAAAATTAAGTTAGATAAAATTTAGTATAAGCTATTAACACAATGAGTCATTTACTATCTCCAAACAAAATATTATTAAACAGACTTTTTGTTATTTGTATCATCTGTTGATGTCCTATATTTTGCTTCAAAAATCTTCTCATTACTCACCAGATTTTACCCAATGAAAAGTGCAAGTAAATACTCAAGACAATAAAAACCAGACAGTTGAAAATTTGGTATTCTTTTGAGGATTAATGGCTACATTAGGAACAAAACTTATGAGTATTATAGTGCACCACAACTGTTAATTGGGATATGTCAACCGGAGTAAGAACCAAGAAGATCCATAAAGTCACTGATGTCTCTAGATGACTGATGTGTACGGCAGTGAATTGAAGGAGGGAAAAGACCACATAAGGTCTGTATGGAGCCAATCAACAGACTGGGAGCCCTGAGGTCATTTGAAGACAAGTGAGACAGTTAACTAGGAAACCTCAGTCAGCACAGGGTGTAAACATAATATGCACTGATCTTTCCATACACCGTTGTTAGATGGTTTCAAGTGTTATGAAGAGTAGAAAGTGCAACGATATAAGGAAGGCTATAACTGAGAATGTAGGTAGATGAATAAAAGAATAAAATAAAAATTAGGACACTACAATTGTATTTTCTATTATTAGAATAAATTAAGCATAGAAACAGGGAAGAAGTCTCAGTGTTCAAAGAGCATGAGAAAGATATGCTTGCTGAGCACAAACACCTTTTAAATATTCCTTGAAAGTTTTTAAAATTAGTATAAAATATTGCTTTCTTTTTATAATACATTACTCCTGTTTACAATGTCTTTCATGTTACCATATGGCAAAAATTTTTTCATCTTCATAAAATAATTTGTCAGTGCTTATTTTATTTACTTCTACTTTATCAGTATTGATTTAATCTTATTTCATTTCTTTCATTGTTCAGTTCATACGGTGGCTTTGTGTCCCTAATATTTTCCTACATTTTTTTCATTTACTCCATCACATTCTTCTTTGTCTCCTAACATTCATGGTCAGTAGAATAGTGTATTTTTTTCTTTATTACTGAGAAGGAGCCTGACATATTTAATTTTGTCATCATCAGATGTAACATTACAAAACAGGATTGACTTAAAAGAAGAATAAGGAAGAGGAGGAGAAAAAAAGAAGGAAGAGGAGGAAGAAGAAGAGGAAGAGAAAGAAGAAGGGGATGTGGGGGAGGAGGAGGAGGAGGAAGAAGAGGAGGAGGAGGAGGAGGAGGAGGAAGAGGAGGATGTGGTCGAGGATTTAGCTCATTGGTTCCAGTGTCCATCTCGCAAGCGCAATGTCCTGAGTTCAACCCTGGCACCACACACCACAGTGCCAAGTGTTGTGGCTCATGCCTATAATCCCAGCACTCAGGAGGCAGAGACAGGAGGACTGCTAAGTTTGAGGCTTGCTTGGGCTACATAGTGAGCTCAGGGTCAGCCTGAGCTACAAAGCGAGACCTTGTCTCAAAAAAAAAAAAAAAAGAAAGAAATATATATCTTCTTTAAGCAAAGCAAATAAATGGAATTAGAACACTGAGTTCTTTAATTTTGAATCTTAAACTAGTGTTCTTTATATCTGTGAATTCTTATCATTCCAATTCATTTGTGTTCTTAGAGAATTTAAAGGATTTTTGTAACTTGACCGTCTAATGCATGATATAAAATCTTAAGTCAATTAATCTTAACCCAATGTTAGTCAAATTTAGCAATATCGCCGGGCGTGATGGCTCACGCCTGTAATCCTAGCACTCGGGAGACAGAGGCAGGAGGATTGCTGAGTTCGTGGCTTGCCTGGGCTATATAGTGAGCTCAGGGCCAGCCTGAACTACAAAGCGAGACCCTGTCTCAAAAAAAAAAAATTAGCAATATCATAAACAGTTTTTTATTAGTATTTTATGTAAGTACATTATTTTAACATTTTGAAAAATTATGAAAAAGCTTTGCTCTGTCATTTTCCACTAGAATTGAAAATTATTATGAGTCTCTGTATTCTAATAGAAGTAGCAAGACTTCTGAAGCCAACCTTTCCTCCTTTTTCATCTTTCCTTTTCCTAGCTTATTATTTTTGCTATTTTATTTAATAGATAACATAATGGCATTCCAAAATATTTACAACATATTTTCAGAAAAATAACCTATTAATATATTCCTCACTTAATAAAAGGAAATATCCTAATGTAAGTATCTTGGAGTGGGAAGAATATCCTGGATCATTCTAGTGGGTCCAATGTAATCGAAAGAGTCTTTTTGAGAGGAAATAGTGATGCCAAGTTTTAAGCATCTCCACACCTAATAAACTGTGCTATAGAAGAGAACACAGGGGCTGAGAGATTCTGTAGTTTTTCTAATTGGAATAAAATGAACTTATCTTTAATTTTATCTTCTAGGGCTCTTTGCTCTTAAAATGCATGATATAACCAAAGTTTTCCAAACAAACAGGCTTAAAAAGATAGTTCAAAACAAAAGAAAGAAGTTATTATCTCATGTAAAAGGTGTGTAGATACATGAGAGATTGTTAGAGAGCTGTCTTCAAAATGTCTTTGTTGGGCCAGGGATTTAGTTCAGTGGTTTTAGTGTCTTTCTGGAAAGTGCAAGGTTCTGAGTTCAACCCCTGGCACCATATACCACAGTGAGGGGCATTGTGGCTCATGCCTGTAAACCCAACACTTGGAAGGCAAAGGCAGGAGGATTGCTGTGAGTTTGAGGCTAGCTTGGGCTACATAGTTCAGGGCCAGCCTGAATTACAAAGAGAGAGACACTGTCAGAAGAAAAACAAAATCTTTATCATAGGGATGAGGTAAATATATTGATCAGATTCTTAAAATTTTTGAGATAAATTATCTTTTAAATTCTTTATAACAAGGATCGCTCTGTAGCTGATTAATCGATAATTATAATAACCATGAGTAAAATTTTTAGAATGGTTTCTAAGTAACAGAAAATTTGTAGAGTTCTTATGCATCCTACACCAATTAATCCAATTAGATATTAATATATTAAAAATCACTTGTCAAACCATTCAATATAAATATAGTATTTTTAAATTTACTTCATTATTCAGTTTTGATTAGTTTTTTTTCCTAATGTTCCTTTTCTGTTCCATGATTTCCTTCAAGTTACTACACCCCAACTGCTTTTCGTGTCATGTCTTTCTATATCATATCTCTTACTTATGTTATCAACCTTTCCTGGTATTTTATGATCTTGACAGCTTTAGAGCAGAACTGTGAACTATTTCATAGTGTTTCAGTGTCCGTTTGCCCCACTGTGTGGGGGGGGGCAGGGAGGGAGGAATGGTGAGACCCATTTATAGTATTTATTATAAATACTAATTTATACTATTTCTAATACTATAAGTCATTCTAGGGCCATTTTGAACAGATTGTGTCCCAGGGCCTTAGTCAACATATTTCTCAAGACCTTTGATTCTTTTTGTTGAAAAATGAAAAGGAATATTTCTTGTTTCTTGTTCAAGTCTAAAATTAAAAAACAAACAAACAAACAAACCTGTATTTGGGGCTCTGTGTGTGGTAGTAAATCTAACAGATAAACTAAGTCTTATTGCAAAATATGCAAGACTTATAGATTCCAAAACATAGCAATTGCAGTGTTTAGAAAGTGCTCAGTTGTGATGAATTATGAAACAGCAACCTTCCTATTTTTAAACACCACATCTCTGAAATTTTGAGTTCCTTTGTTTTCCATTACTAGACAGAGAACAAAATGGGGACAAAAGAATTTACTTCTTCAGCTCGTGTCCCGTGGTTGTACATGTCATGTCAGCTCACTTGCCTGGGGCTATGTCCAACCATTAAGCCACACTTTATTGCAAGTCAGTTAGAACACATTCTTCCCCATTGACTGCTGCTTCTTGCTAAAAACTTTAAGCTATGAAAAGTGATTGTTTTTTTTTTTTTCTTCTTGTGGCTAGCCTGTCTTCATTTCCAAGTGTCATTTTAGTTTAGTCTTCCACGGTTCTCTATTCCAAGCCATTACATCAGGCAACCCCTACTCCTCGCATGCATCTCTTTGGCATTCTATTAACTTGTTTACTTCTAGCAAATTTGTCCTCCAGTTCTTTCTAATAGCTTTGAGCCTCGTAATCTACATCAAAGAAATACTCATCCAATTCCACAACTCAGATATTCTTAACGACTCTGATAGCCAGTAATGTTTTAAAATGTGATCTGATTATTCAACTTCCTCTTTGAGCTATATATTCTAGTCTTTTCTCACACTGTTTCTCAATATATGCTAAATGATGCAGCCAATCTGACTTGTTCATCGTTCCTAGATCACACCATGTGCTACCCTCCTCCCTAGTTTAATACCATCCCTCAATCCTCATTGTACTTACACATTTCACTTCTCAGCCTGGCTGAAATGCCATCTTTTTTTCCCAAATGATCCAAGCGAATATTCTTTCCTTGAATTTTCATCAAATCCTGTAGATTTTGAAGCTGCTTTCCATATTTTTATTTTTTGTTTCCAGGTATGACTATTATATAGAGGAAAATAGACTTCGGAACTTATTTATCATTATATCACTTTGAATAAATGCTAAGTTACTCCTATAAATTCTTTGTTAATTAAACAATTTTAGTAATCATACTTAAGTGAATTTAAACTGAAAAAATTACAATGTGGAGTGCATGTAGACAAAATGTTTCATTAAATTTAAAAGAAAATCAATTACAAAGAGACCAATCTAAACACTTGAAATTAGTCATTAATATTTCTGACATACTTTTTAGGTTATACACCATCATAGAAAGTTAAAAAGATAAAACTTACAATATTTAAATTGCCAACTATAATAAATGTAGATGAACATATTAGAGTTTAAGGAATTTAATTATGTATCATTTTCACACATGTAAAAACAAAAAGTGTGAATTCACACATGCACTCATATACATATATGTATGTATTTAAGAATAATATATTGAAATGCATATCATAACTACATTAATGTGATATTCTGTCAAAAACTTCACTTTACTCGCTAGGATATCAGGCCCTATGATAAAAATGTTGATACATAATTTTTGTACAACTTGCCATATGAAAACTTGAATTTTTCATTCTGTAATCTTACTAAGATTCAGCAAGTAGAGGCTCAAAGCAGTTCAACTGCGGTTACGCGACCGGCCACCGGGGGGCCGTGCTGAGTCCCACGTGTAGCTCAGCGGGGACCTCGCGCCTCTCTGCGCTCCGCCCCGACGTGGGGGGGACGGGATGAACGATCGAGGAGTCAGGTCGAGTGCTGGGGTCAAGGGTCTCCAACCTCTATCACGCAGAGGATGCCCAGAGTCCGTGGCTCGCTTCACTTCTATTTCCCCAAAACACAAGGCACAAGCAAGCAGATTCATCTGACGTCCAGTCTGCACGAGCACACTCTCTGGCAAACAGTTTCACCTCAGCTGCCTTAACTTTTCCCTAACATCCAGTCACCCTCCGGAGCCGGCTTTCCCCCTCACGCTGGAGGCCGGTCAGGACTCCGTCCTCGTCTGGTCCTCCGTATTCCTCAGTAAACGTGGAATCAGTTCTGAATCTGTAATTGAGAAATTATAGAATGCCTTCCCTGAAAATATAATTTGTAAACAAAATTGGTGTCATCGTTTAGTTGCAGAAACTACCTGATTTCTATTTTCATTTTCTCTGTGACCAAAGAAAGTACTATGCAATTTCTATGTGTATGTTAACTTCTTGGAATTTCTTTTACTATTAATCTCCAATTCCATTCCTCTATGGACTGACAGAATACAAGGGATACTTTCGATTGCTTTGGCTTTACTCAAGCATGTTCTGAGAGCTAGCATATGGCCTATTTTGGATAAGACCGTGGGCAGCTGAGAAGAATGTGTGTTCTGATTTTGTGGCATAAAGCACTCTGTTGACATCTTTGAGTCCGTTTGTTCAAAAGTTGTCCCAGCTCTAATACTTCACTGTTTTCTGGCCAGTTGTTCTGTCCATTTGTGACAGTGGAGTAGTGAGATCATCCAGTACTACCGTCTCTGTGCTTATTTGATTATTCATCCCCGTTAATATTTGCTTTGTATAGTGGGTGCATTAGCATTTGTCGTATATATATTTATGAATGTCGACTTCCTCTTAGTTCCCTTTACAAGGATGTGATGACCTTCTTTGTCTCTTAATTAGTTTCAGTTTGAAATCTACTTTTTCTGCAAGAAAGTAGCCACTCTTGCTTTTTAATAGGCTCCTGTTGCCTGGAAAATTGTCCTTTTACTTTCAGTCTGTGGATTTCTTTTTGAATTAAATGTGTTATAATCATATTAAAATCATATATGTTAAAATTAATGTTTCGTAATGTTAAAAAAGTACTAATTTAAGGCATCCACCCTTAAATATCTGATGAATACAAAAACTTTTCAAATGTTTTTCATTTATTCACTTAATGTCCATATAACCTGAGTAACTAGTATTTGAAGGAAAATATTTATATCTCATTCTATGGCCTATCATCTGTCTTTGATAGAGTCTGAATATTTCTGATGGTAATTTTCTTATAATATATAATGAAGACAATACTTGTTTTTTCAACTTTTTTTTTTTTTTTTTTTTGAGACAGAGTCTCGCTTTGTAGTTCAGGCTGGCTCTGAGCTCACTGTGTAGTCCAGGCAAGCCTCAAACTCAGCAATCCTCCTGTCTCTGCCTCCCGAGTGCTGGGATTGCAGGCGTGAGCCACCACGCCAGGTGACAATACTTGTTTTTAATTTATGGTCTTAGTAAGCTGCCTAAGCCAGGAGCATCAGGCTAATAACTGTGAATTCTCATTTCATATTTATTACAAAATAAAGAGCAAAATGTTAATGAGTGTCGAGTAAGTCAAGAAAATTGATGTTGGTCATTTATTTCTGAAAGGCCTAGGTATACATTTCTTGATGGCTGTGGACTGAGGTCATTTTAAACATTTTCCAGTCCAATTATTTATATACTCGATTAACTTTTATAAAATACTGAAAGGACATATAAAAGGGACAATTTTATTAACTGCATTCAATATAAGAATGGACTGGTTAAATTAATTCCAGCCCGGGAGAGGCTTGGGATAGTCAGTATGTAAACAAATGTGTAACCCAAGTGATAGCTGAAGTAAACTGTGAAGTGGTTAATATAGTTGATTTAAGTCTTGAGTGATTGTCAAACATTGTATAATTCTAATCTTATATTCAATATTTCCATATTAGAATGCTTGGTTTTATCATGAAATTTCTTAAGTGGATACTTAAAGGAAGAGTAATAACATTAATAACAATAATTTATTTCTTTGAATTTTATTTCATTAAATCCATGAGATATCCATAAATTTTAAATAAAAGTCAGTAATGATTTTAGTCAACTAAGGCAGTGATCAGTTATGTCTAATAGCACAAGCCTGCGATCCCTGAGTTGTGGGGGTTTCACTCAAGTGCATCACAAATGGGAGACCAGTCTGTTCAATTCAGTCAGTGAGACTCTCTGTCTAAAATTTAAAAATAGGAAAGGGGTCTAGAAAGTATGACAGCTTTTATAGAGTGGGAAATTTCTATAGGAAACTTGGTGTGCGAATGTGATGAGGGGATGGAATAAATATAATACAGAAAGAAAATAAAAGAGCATGTATAAAGGGGGCGAGGAGGTGGGGGTGGGTAGGATATGGGTAAAAATGAGAATTAACTTGTGGCATATACTGGTACAAATTCCCCAATATTATATGTGATTTTGAGATGTATATAAATTGTACCAATAAAGAATTCAATTAAAAAAATAGGAAAGGGTGAGGATGGAGTTCAATGCAGAGGCCCTAGGTTCAATCCTCTTTACCATGTCCCAAAGTATTTATAAGTATAGTTATCTAAAGTGATAAATCATACTGTCAATGTATTACTATGAAATTACTTTTTAATTTGAATCTTTATTGGTACATTATATATACACATTGTAAACACACAGAATATTGAGAATTTGCACCAGCCTATGACACAATTTGATTCTCATCTTTTCCCATTTCCCCACCCACCCTACAGCCCCCCGCCCCTACATACATAAGCTTTGTTACCCTTTTTTATTACCATCATATTTTTTCTTCCCCTTGTTACCCCTACACCCCATTTCCCTTTGGATATTTTCTATTTCACAATAGCTGCCATTATTCTAGAGTTCATTTACTTGTTTACCTTCGTCTTTTTTCTTTCAGAGTAAACATTTCATAAGTAAGAAGACCAAAGGCACTCCGGATGGCTACATTACAAAAGAAACTTTTTGACCTTTATAATCAATTGTCAAACTTACAAGCATTTTGTTTAACAAGTAATCCAAGATGAATTAATTTTAGAGACACTCTGTGTGAGATACTAACCTGGGAGGTGATTTATATTGTGGCTGGAGTTTTTGTAGATCCCTAAACCACCCTCAGCACAGTCCTGTGTCTCTCCACTAGCTTCTGCCCCACTGAGACCAATGTCAATGCAACATTAGTATTACCTGGAGGCCCTCAGACTGCTGAAATGAAATGAAACAATTACTTTAGTTCTATTACTTACTTTTTTCAGATATAATTTAGCTGAGTGATTACTGTGCTATAAAGTGTAAAAAAATACATGTTGCACAAATATAGATGTAATATAATAGCAAATACCGAAACAATACTTAATGGATTAACTTAATACAACATCTTAACACACTTTATATTAGGTAATGTGTTAGGAATTGAAAATACAAAGATAATGCCTCACATAGAGTGTATTGATTATTTAACCATATCGCATATTTAACCATACACTGAAAACCTTCACAAAATGTTTGCACAACTCATTTGTGTCAGCAAAGGTATTTTTCTATGGTGTGTCAGATTGAGTTTTAAATAAACTGAGTCACTGCAAGAGTCTTTCTTTCCCTTGTTTCTGTGTGTAGCTTTTGTTCTCCTCTATAAATTTCAGCGAGAAAAATTGTCTTCCAAAATGTGAAGCACATTTAACTATTGCTTAGTATTCAAAAATATGTTTCAAGGAATGTATTTTTAGCAGAATGAGAAATAAAATATTTTGGTCAATTTGATTGGATTATAGCTTGTTTGATAAAAGCTCTGAGTGTATAAGAGTAATAGGTCTGAAATGCAGAAATATAAGAACATCATGGAAAAGAAACATGTTGCAAAGATTTATTCTTTAGTCGATTAACACTTGAATAAGATGTATGCATCCCAGAGATCTATAAAAAATATTATCTGTAAAAAAGTCATAGCGCAAGGGAAGTGTTGTTCCCTTTTTATTTACATAGTACTGTATAATGATAGTGTATCCCGTATAACAGGAGATTAAAAGATATCCTGTCCTAAAATGTTTTTGTTGAAAGCTTAAACAAGCATAGGGCTATTTACACAAATAGTTCAGAGTTTTAATAAACTAAGAGGTTTGGTAGTCAGTTCAACTAAAAAGGGAAATATGCTGAAGGATAGGGCATCTAGTTGATAGGTAGTCTAAGAATATATTGAAACAAGTTCCCACAGTAATTTCCCATGAGAGCCAGGTGTGGTGGCTCATGCCTATAATCTCAGCACTTGGGAGGCAGGGTAGGAGGATTGCTGAGTTTGAAGGCCAGCCTGAACTATAAAGTGAGACCCTGTCTCAAATTTTTTTCCCATGTGAAACTGAATTTTTATGTGAATCTTCTATCAGCTACCTGATCAGGTATTATTTTACATTATGTATATATGTTAATTACATTTGTTTTATATTCTAACTATAACAATGCTTTCATCATAGCTTGTTTCCAGAAATAATGAGATAGACAAAATAGCATAAATCACGTCAGAAAATTGTCAATTTTAGTATTTGTATAAATTTGCTTTAAATTATAGTTTGTATCAAGAAAAATAAGCCATTTAGTGTCTACAAGTCTCATAATACAGTGCCACTCATACAACCGAGGATGTTATAAAT
The DNA here is from genome assembly GCA_004025085.1 of Thryonomys swinderianus. Lineage (NCBI taxonomy): Eukaryota > Metazoa > Chordata > Mammalia > Rodentia > Thryonomyidae > Thryonomys > Thryonomys swinderianus. The sequence goes on along the minus strand of PVIC010007448.1, from coordinate 33,623 downwards.
CAGAATAGTTATAAACAGTTATACTAGGCTTTTGCTGAAGAAAATAGCCTCAAACTTCTTTGAATCTCAGCGGAGATAAAAATCTAACAGAATTCCTAGTTATGAAAAAGTCTGTAAGAGAAGTCCGCTACTTGTCTGAGTAAGCAAGACCCTAGTAGTGCTTCAGGTCAAACTGATGTCATTTTGGACAGGAGGAAAGAGGAAATTCTGACCAGAGTATTTTACATTATCACTTACCTTTGCTTGATGACTAACTCAGAAAACACATGACAAACATTTGAGGAGGAAAGATACTGTAATATGAAATTACTTATATTAATAAGTCACAAACTGTGGCATGCTATAGACCATAAATAAACAAATTATATTATAATTTACTTAAAAAAACAATCAACTCCCAAATAGCAGTATATTTTCCCAAGTAGTGTAAGACTTTCTTTAAGGAATGCATCTATTAAAACCATGCAAGAGGAAGCTAAGTCTATGGTTATAGCGAAAATAAAATAGGTCTAAAAGTCATAATTCTAATGAGGTCAGAATAGAGGGCAATTAGACACTGGCACAAAAAGGCACATCAACCAGGTCTCCTGCACATAACATTGTTTAGAAAATGTCTCTCCACTCATGGAAACTCCAAATGTTAAAGTACGATATTTGAACATCACTTTTATTACCCACTTAAATGTCTCTGGAAATCTTGACAAAAGTTTCTAGTGAGCTCTACAAAATATAGTCACACACTATTTATAGACTTCTCATCAACACTTTATGAAAGTTAAATGCAAATTAAAACTGTAAACTGTGAAATTAAGAACATACAATTTTTAGGGCTGGGATTTAGCTCGGTGGCTCCGCCTCACACCTTGCAAGGGCAGGGTCGTGAGTTTGATCCCTGGAACCACAAAAACAAAACAAACAGAAACAGGTACTTTATACTACTTACAAATTAAAGTACATGCAAATAATTTTGAATGTCGTATCAACACCTATTTATTTATATTCCAGCATTTTCCATGAAAATTCCAGGCCATGTGAAGGATGTGAAAGTATCATAAATGAGAGAATATTAATAGATGAGCAAAGAATTAAAAAATATATATATTGAATTAGATTAGAAAACATATGTGTGTGTGTGTGTGTGTGTATGTGTGTAGGATTCCAGTTTTGGTTAAGTCTGTTATATAAATCTGTTATGTAAGTCATGTGTTTTTTTAATATATATTATATAGATTCAATTATATTGAAAAATATAATTATATATAAACATTATTTAATTAAAAATTAGAGGAAGTGCAAGCAACCTGAATATTCAGCAGAGGCCCTGAAATGCAAGTCATCAAAAATACCTGACAAAATAGATGGAGAGAGGTGAGAGGGAAAAATGCAGTAATTAAGATAATTAAAATATATAAATCAAGCCACAAATTGATTCTAAAAATAAACTGATAGTCCTCTTTTATGTCTGGAAAACATCCATACAACAATATATTAAAATGAGAAAAATATACCCTATGCTAAAGAAAAATATTTTAAAATATATTAGCATAATAGATTCAATTCCATTTTAAAACAGAAACTTTAGATGAAAAATGTATGTAGATTAACATTTTATTTTACATGATTAAAACAATCTTAAAATAGGAAAAACATTGAAAATATTGAGGAAGATTCTCCTTCTGAATCTTGCCTTCTGAATTATTTAGGATAGTCCTTTGCTGAATTTTCAAAGGCTTAAGAGTCTAAAAGTTACTTCTAAATATTTTTCAATATATATTAACGAGTATTGCAAGTGTACATAATTTTTCAGTGTGGAGGCTTTCAATCTTTTCTTAAAGGAAGTTCCTTAGCTGATTGATTTGGGCCTATATGTTCATTAGAATTTTGTTTCAAAAGTTCAGTGTGAGTGCCATGCTGCTATTATTGTTATAGATATTTCTTAATATTCCTTCTTAAAAATTTGCATATAAATTATCAGACCCTTCAAGCTCCCTGACAACGGATTACTGAACAAGTATATTATTTACAATATTTTAAATTTTGCATGTGTTTTTCATTACACATTTTTTTTTTTTTTGAGACAGGGTCTCGGTTTGTAGTTCAGGCTGGCCCTGAGCTCACTATGTAGCCCAGGCAAGCCTCGAACTCAGCAATCCTCCTGGCTCTGCCTCCCAAGTGCTGGGATTACAGGTGTGAGCCACCACGCCCAGCACTGTGGTATGTGGTATTTATGGCTGGTGGGCGTGAGTCTCCACAAGCAGCATTGTATGTGGTTACCGGGGATCGAACTCAGGACCTTAAGCTTGCGAGGCAGGCGCCGGAACCACTGAGCTAAGCCTCTGGCCCCATTACACATTTTCTTACAAAATATGTATGAGTAGTAAGTTAATTTACCAGTTATGGCCTGTTACTTTGGAATTATTCTATCTACTTTTTATTTTCTATCAAGATTCTCAATAACATGTAAATATGTAAATGTATCCAAATATGTTTTATAAAAATTTTCTCTTTATGACACATTTCTGAGCTTCTTGCACTGTATTAATTTAGTAACTCAGTTTCCAGAATGTATCAATGTTTAAAATTATTTTTGAGTGTTTTATTTTCATTTTTTGCACAGTTTTTAAAATAATGTAATATGTGTTTCCTTGGGCATAAATAAATGTATCTATATCACATATTACTATACTTTTCATCTCTCCTCAGGTTTAGAGATTTTGATTTTTTTATCACAATGCATTATTGGTTTGCTTAACTATTTGAAAATGTTACTTTTAATATTTTTTGATGAAGCATGTATCATTTAAAATAACATTGAGAAGGGGAGTGGATTTTGTTAGGCACAGAATTTTTATTCTGCCAGAAGCAGAAAGAATTTCTGACCACAGGCACTGCATCCTATCTGTGAGACCAGACGTGCTTTGCAGAAAGTTTGTCTGAAGGTACCCATTGGTCACAATTCCACAGAGTCTACTTTGGATGTTCCTTTTCAGGTCTTGTGGCACATTTTAACGTGGAAAAAGATTTCTCAGTGACTTTCAGTTGTAAAGAAGAAACTAAAATTCACTGCTGCCTGCAGTGCATTTTCTGTTCAGGATATCTATGAATTTTCACTATGAATGATCACCTTTATGGAAGGTAATTAATATGCCCATCCTGGTTCCAACTAGGGACTCTAGAGGGGAACAGCAGTTATTTCTGTTATCTTTCATCTTATCTATATAGCTTTGAGGGTTTTTTTTTTTTCTCTTCTAGGTTTTCTGGAAAACTCTTCAGGCAAAAATGTGGAAGAAATAATTTTAGTTTTTTGTTTGATTTTAAAATACAAATTTTAGAATGCTATGTTTTCTTTCCTTATTTAAATTTTCTTTTTAGTGTTTTCTTATTTTACCGCACTACCATTCAGAGGAAAAGAAAATTTATTAAATATTCAACAATCCACTAAAGATATTTTCTTTCATTTTTTTTTCAAAATTTTAAATCGTTAGTGGTACACACACACACATCATGATTATGCTCAACATCAAGAACTTGTACCAGTATATGACATGACTTAATTCTCATTTTCTCCTTCTGCTACCCACCCTACAACCCCCCTTCCCCATATGCACAAGTTTATTTCCTTTTATTACTATCAGTTTTTTTCTTTCCCCTCATTACCCCTAAATTCCATTTCCCATTGAATATTTACTATTTCACAACATTTACTATTTCACAATATCTATCATACATTCTAGAACTCATTTACATCTTCTGTTTTTCATACCAGATGTTTCATTTCTAAGTTTAGTTTGATCTTTATTGGTTCATTATATAGACACATCATGATCACACTCAGTATTGGGAATTTGTACCAGTATATGGCATGATTTAATTCTCATGTTTCCCATTCCCCTTCTCCTCACAGTCCCCCCCAATACATAAGCTTTTTTTCCTTTTTTATTACCATCATATTTTTTCTTTAACCTCTCATTACTCACCCCTCTGCCACATTTCTCTTTGAATATTTTCTATTTCACAATTTCATCATACATTCTAGAACTCATTAACATCTTCAGTTCTCACACCAGAGAACATATATGATATCTAAACATCCGTGATCTATTTATTTCACTTATGAGTATGTCCTGAAGGTACTGCCATAGTTTATCGGTACACTCCCTTCATTTGTATGGGTTAAATTTGGGTGTTCTTCTAACTATTATGTATTAATGTTTCATGTTGAGTAAGTCATGAGAGCTTCATTTAAAGCATTAGGTCATTTAATTCTCAAGGAAGGTAAGACAGGTCTTGTTACCAAGAAGCTTACAGAGAAGACAGATCAGAAACAGGTAAAAAACTAAGACATAATTCATAGGTTCCAGTTATGAAGAAGGAGACCCAGATTTTCTTCTGCATAATTTGACACTGCCAGACTGGACATATTTATTCAATTATTTCTAATAGGAAAAACATTATGAAGAAAGCAACCCTTCAAATAGGTTTTCACGGATATATATATAATAACTTTGCCAAATAACCAGGACAAGCATTTTTATAAAAAAGAAATCACATGGTTGCATTGCTTTTCCACTGCTGCTGTGTTAAATTACCAATAGTAAAACATCACACCATTCTGTCAAGTATTCTGTGTTGAAGTGTCATCTTCAGCCAAGTCAAAGTGCCGCCTGAGTGGGTCCTTTCTGAGTGCTCTGGGTGGTGACCCGCGGTCCTCTCTTCGGCTTTCAGAGGTCACTCTTCCCCGGCCACTGGCCCCTTGGACTCTCCCTTCGTCTCGGAGTGACATTGACTCTTTTGGTAGTTTTCTTCCTTAGCTGCGTTTCCATTTTGCCTTTTTTTCTTGCCTCCTAACTTCCGCTTTATGAAAAGGTTGTTACTTTCTTTGAATGGACTCATATAACACAGAACGATGGTTTGACTCTAAGGTTAGCTTGGTTTTAAAGTCTTAATTACACCAACGAGTTTAATTCCTCTGTGCTACGTAACCTGACATTTTTACAGGGGGCTTTTCTCAAGCTGTAATAGGGATGTTGCAGGGAATGTGATTAAAAACTGGGGAACTGTCAGGGAAAGAACTAGAAAAAGGAATATGTATTTAAAGATGGCACGTGTAATTATCTAAGGGCTTTGCCTTTATCTCATGATGAAAACACTTTTCCTATTGCTAACTAAATTATCCCAATACTGCACTAAAATAATATTTACTGATTCTTCATTTCATCTAGGTACCTTAATTGGTGTATCCCAGGCTCATGTTTAGAAATCTGTAATCACTGAGATTTTTATATAGAGCCATAATTGTCTTCTGACAAGCTCACAGCAACTATAGTAATACCCACCACTTATAAATATTTTAAATTACCAAACATATTTTAATTATCAACTGTATTTACTCATTTATTGTAAGAAGTAACTAATAACGTTTCAGAGAGAGGCATGGTATAAATTATATCAAAAATGACGATTATTTATTTTGTATTTATTTTGTAATTAGCATATGGCATCAGGCTAATATTTCTAAGTAGCAATAATAGGAAGAGGCTTGAATCACTAAGTAAGAATCACTTATATAGCTTGGTAAATACTTGGATGCTGATGACACATCTCAAAATATTAAAATTAATTGAAATTAATAGAAATGTATGTGTTTATTTATTTTATTAGAAACCAGTAAGATAATCATCTGGGATATCTACTGTTACTTGCTTATTTTCCTCTTCAAATACTGTATCTGTATATAAGCAGAGTACATTTAATTTGCTCTGTCGTTTAACCATTATCCATTAAAATAGCTAATATTTCAAGTATCAATCACTAAAACCAGCAGCATTATGGTAGTAGAATAGGTAGTAGTATACAAATGAAATTTAAAGGGAAATGTGGTTGGAAGAGTGAGTAATGAGGGGCAAAGAAAAAAATGTGACGGTAATAAAAAAGGGCAAACAAAGCTTATGTATTTAGGGGGTGGAGGGTTGTGGAGTGGGTAGGAGAATGGGAAAAAATGAGAATTAAATCGCACATGGTACAAATACACATAATGGTGTGATACTGGAGCCTACCCGACTTAACGGGGGCTTCAAAGTCAAGGGGAGCGGTTTAAGAAAAGAAAGAAAATGGGACAGTATGGGTTGGGGAGGACCAGTCAGTCAATATTGAAAGGCCCTGAGTTTATTCATAGGGCTCTACTTACACAGATTTCAAGGACATTCGTGAAGTCAGAAGCAGCTAACAGTTGTCTATAGTCACAGTTAGAGACTGGGAACAGAGAACTGCAGAATCAGCAAAAATCCAGAAGTAGTGATTTAACCTTCACATCTGGCCTACAACTAGTTCTTTCTTTCTAAAAATGTAACTCCTTTCTGAAGGCCACTTTCCTTTGCCATTCTCAGTCTATTAGATCATTAGAACAAGCAGTTGAGAAATAAGAATAACTTTACCCTCAGTGCATCACAATAGAGTTTGTTGATCAACATAATCACTAAGGAAAGAACAGCACATTCTTAATTGAGGAGCAAATGGAGAGCGACCTTGAGCCAGAGATTTACTTCTGACCTTCACTGCTGAGGCATCCTGAGGCAGCAACCCTGGCTGGCAGCAACCCTGCAGCTTTTCCCAGGAGCTGGGCAGCACTGTTTAAAGTGCAGATCTCCCAACTTAAGTTAGGGCAGCACTCAGTGCAGCAATCCAGGCCTAACAGGCCCTCAGACCGCTCCCCACAGTATGAGAATTAAATTGTAAATGGTACACATTCCCAATACTGAGTGTGATCATGATGTGTATATGCAATGTACCAATAATGATAAAAATAAACTTTAAAAACCCTAGTTTAATTGGTATATTATTTACTCTGCTTTGAAAAATCTGGACCATGATCTTCAATATAAAGTCCAATACTGACATTAACCCTTTAATTTTCACTTGTCTGAAGCTCTGTCATATTGTCTCTTTTCCTAGCAAAATCACACTCTTAAATAATGTTGGAGAGTAGAACAAATAAGAACGCTATAGTAGTGATTCAAATAAAGTAAGATAGGACAAAGCACCAGGACAGAGGTGATGTTATCCAAGCCAGAACTGTAGTGTTTGAGGAAAAAGACATGATTTGATTCATGTAGAGAGAACAATCACAGTTCTTCAAGGCGGGCCTGGAGATTTGGCTCAGTGGAACAGTGCCTGTCTGATCCCAGTACCAAACAACAGCAATACAAGAGAATGAAAAGAGTTTCTTCCAGATATATGTGTGTGCTAGCTTTGGTTCTGGTCAGGAATCTATCTCAAAAGATAGTTTTGCCATCTATTAAAATCTAGATAGTATGAATGCACTAATTTTTACAGGAAATACTAAATTGTGTTGAGAACAGTAATTCTGAGATGAACTGTAGATATCTAAGTGGAGAATTGCAAAAGAAAATTGGTTATCAGAGTCTAGAGATGTGTGTAGAGATCTAGGACAACAATGTGAAATTAAGAATTATTTTATACATGGATATTTTTAGAAGTCACCCAACTACAATACATCAATAAGTGGTTGAATGTAGTTTGTATAAAAAAGTGAGTATTAAGTCTGTCCTGTACTGGTATAAATTATCAATGTTGACTGTGATCATAATGTGTATATAAAATGTACCAATAAAATCAGTTTTTAAAAGTTCAAAAAAAATCAATGTTCCTAAATGTGTTCTAAAATATTAAGGAACAGAAGAGTGGTAACAAAAGGAAATGTAAAGGAACACAATGACTAAGAAAAGAGAATAAATATGGTACTGTTGTCCCACAATTCAAATAAAGTGAAAATGCCCAACAGCAAAGAGTAATTATATATTATTTTGAATTTTATTCGACACAACTGAAAAAATAACACAGCAAATCAACAAACTTTTGTGTACGGGCCTACGGATTATGACATCAAGTGAAAAGGGTTCAGAAGTGAATCTGAGGAGAGCAAAAAGTATCCAGAGGTTACAAACATCAGCTCAAATATCTGGGAAAGCCGTTCTTGCGTGGTTTACAAACTGCTCATTGTTATGCAACGGGAGAGAACCCCATGGAGACGCGGGGTCTTTGCCACTGGAACCTTTCTAAGCCCTCAGAGGTTAAGGCCGCAGTCTTTAGAAAAGAACCTTGCAGTTCCAGGAGGACACAGACGACAAAGCACCCATGTGGTAACGTGGCCACCTTCGCATGAAGGAGACGCGAGGAGTGAGACCGATTGCACCTCAGGTCGGCGCCTGCAAGGAAGCAGCGGGCAACACGCCCATGAGAAAAATTACTCCAGAAAAGGCCTGATGCAGCTAAGAAAGCCTTTGAACGTAACAGTGCAGAGCACGAGTCCTTCGTAGCAACCACAAAGATTAATTCTGTCTAATTACAAGCAAACAAAATATATAATGAAAACAAAAAAATGTAAATGTTCTTACCTGAAGTTATAGGTTATAGTCATAATAAATACAAGACTTAGAATAGCATAGAAAGTTGCCAGGATTTTACGTGAAGATGTTGTTAGCTACAAAAACATTATGTTTGACCACGAGATTTACATGAGAGGATTCCATATTGAACAGTGACTAATGATGTAATAATTTTCCTCCGGTTTCTAATGCTGTATGATACTCTGATTAGAAAGCAAAGAATGCATCTTTTAAGACCTAGATCTTGACTATCACGCACACTTTCACTCTAAGCATATAAAACATTATATTTAAGTAGGCAAAGATGCTATCACTCATTGAAATGTATTAATCAAACATTCTTTAAGTTGAGAAATTTTAGGCGCATAAACTAGAGTAATAAAAGTATATTTTAAAAATACCTGTGAGAGGAGACTATAAAAAAATCAACGGGGATGAAAATATGTAGTTGATAATTTAAATATTCTGAATGAAAATTTGTTAGAAGTAATGTTGGCTTATTAAATTCTTCCATTATAAAATATGTTGATGTCATCTATCCACTCATTATATTTATATTTTACATGTGTTTGCTAAGAGTGAAATATAAATACATTCATGAAGAGAAAAGAAAAAAATTAATAAAGTTTTATTAGCTTTCAGAATCCAAAAATAAAGACTTGGAAATTAAACATATTCCAAACTGAAACAATGTAAGATTTAGTGTCTGGTGTCATAGAACTACTAGATGATTAAAAATAGCAAAAGCAAAATGGATTTAGTGTTTTACTAATTTTAAATAGCAATGGGATTTTTACCTAGGTAAAATGATAAAATAATTTCACATTTCTGAATAGAGATACAACAGTGAAATGGATTGGCTTATTACAATTTATAATGAAATGAAATATTGAGTTCAAATTCCTGCCAAGGGAATGCGTCTCTTAGTGGTTTCTATTGAGCTAAGTTTTCACTAGAGTATAACACAGGCTTTGCTGGACCATAAACTAATTTAGAACCTTATTAGTTTGATGATAATGAAATACAGAAGTTGTCTAACGTTGAAAGGTAAGGCTTTAATATTTTAAGACAGCGAAAGAGTGCAAAGTTTGCAATTTGATATGTCTATGCATTTATAGTTTTAAAATTATGGAAATATTCTGATTATATGAAAGATATTCCTTTTAACAAAATGTGCTCATTGGACAGCATTAAACTGGTACTAATACATTTCTACAGATTTTTTTTATTAGATTATGATTAAAGGTCTTTTTTTTTTTTTTTTTTGAGACAGGGTCTCGTTTTGTAGTTCAGGCTGACCCTGAGCTCACTATGTAGCCCAGGCAAGCCTCGAACTCAGCAATCCTCCTGTCTCTGCCTCCCGAGTGCTGGGATTACAGGCATGAGCCACCATGCCCGGCAAGGTCTTTTTTTTTTTGAACCAGGGTTTGAACTCATGTCTTTGCACTTGCAGGGCAGGTGCTGAATCCTCTGAGATAAATCCCTAACCTCTAAAGGCCTTTTGTTTATTTGTTTTCCACTTATCTGTAATATTTCATTTCTGCTCCTTTCTATGGAGACTTAGTGAAGAATGAAGAATATTTTTACAAAAAGTAACTACAGAGGAATCTACTGGCTCAATTTATGGTGATTTCTAGTTTTCTCTTTTGCTGAAGTATGTTTTTTGTTTTCATGCTTATTATTGTTGTTTTAGCAACATTTGAATATTATCTATACAAACCTAAGCTCATAGTAAGATTTATTAGAGGCCAGTTAGTCTAATATATACAGTTGTAATGAATTGAATACAGAGTTTTCTATGTCTTTGAGAGGAAAATAATCTTCATGTATGTTCTTGACCTTCTTGCAGGACAGATAGCAATTATTTCTGTAAGAAGTACTTAGGAAGACAAACAGAAATAATAATGAAGAAGCATGCACACAAAGTCATAGTTTATACATTAACGAAGATAGAACATGGGTAATACATTTTTTTTTTTTTTTTTTGCTTTTTGGAGACAGGGTCTCGCTTTGTAGTTCAGGCTGGCCCTGAGCTCGATATGGTGCCCAGGCAAGCTGCCGCAAACTCAGCAATCCTCCTGTCTCTGCCTCCCGAGTGCTGGGATTACAGGCGTGAGCCACCACATCTGGCATTTAATACAAATACTTTTGAGCAATGGTATGTCCTGTTTCTTAGAACTGAAAAACATAATGCACAGTTTAATGAAGGAAAGGCTTAATTTGGCTCCTGGTTTGGAGATAACACTGCAAGGCTGAGTGGCTCAAAAAAAAAAAAAAAAAAGACAAAAAAAACTTTGTAGTAGCAAGTTAGTGTCATGGAAAACTTTTCAACTTTGTAGCCTGGAAGCACACAGAGAAAAGTGAAGGAAGAGACAAAAGGGTGTATTTCCAGACTGTCCCGCTGGTGACCAGAGCCTCTCACCATGCCGTGCTTCCTAAAAGCACATAAACTCATCAGTGACTGATCCACTCCTTAATACAATATCTCAACTGTCCTACATTTTTTTTTCATACCTGAGATTGAACTCAGGACCTTGTACTTGTGAGGTAGGCACTGAAACCACTGAGTTAAATCCCTCGCCCTTAAATGTAATGTATTGTTGTTTGTTTGTTTTCAGCATTACTGGGATTCAAACCCAATACCTTGAGTTTTCTGGGCAGGCAGCAACACCACTGAGCTATACCCTTGGCCCCCTAACTCCCAACTTCTATAAGTCCCATCTCTGAGTACATGAAACAGTAGTGCATATTCTAAATTTAAATCATAATATTTTATCTCTACCCTCCAAATGATTCTTGTCCATTTTGTTATGAAAAATATATCTCCTCTATAAGAGTTCTATTATTGCTTATGAATCCAAGACCCAAGACTCCTCTGAGACTCAAGGCAATATTTTAGCTATGAGTACATATAAAATAAAATTTCAAGAAAACAAAACATGTAAGATGTTTCAATATGTAATGGCATGGGTAAACTTTCTCATTCCAGAAGGACCAAGTGGTGTAATAAAGCACAATTAGATACACGTTTAATGAGAGTGTTGCTGCCTAGTGTGGAAAATTAAAACTAAAGCTTGGGGAGATACTTTAAGTTTAAAGAAAGAGAGAACAGGAAAAAGACTTCAGTAGTTGGGTGAGGCACTGGAGGAAGGCATCACAGTGGGCCAACCACAAATATGGCGGGCTGCTATTGAGGCGCTGCCCAAGGAGGGCCAGGATCTGGTCTAGTACTATCTCAGTCCTGGTTTTGTATAGCAAGTTGAATGCTTTTGACCCTTAGTGTATGGGCAGTTTGATGTCCATAGAAGGAATGTCTGGTTGAAAGGGTGGTTCTGTTCCCATGGAATGATTATCTCTGTTCGGGTTTCAGTCATATTGGATCCCTTTTTATTTGGGATCCTGGCAAGCACAGGATTGGGACCATGGACAGAGACTGGGCTTCTGTAAATCCATTGTCTTGATGTCCTTCACCTTGCAAGGGAATGAGATTACATAAATTTAAGGTTTATAATACTCACTTTACCAACTTTTGTACAGATACTCCCAAAGTGATTAGTGTACTTGTACATAAACCTGAGATGAAATTTGATTCAAACTGTTAAGGTATTTACAAAATGAAGATCAAGCTTTGTTCTGCTTTTAGTTACCTAGTGGGCATGTGTATACCCATGGGAACGATTGCTGTTTTTCAGCAAAACTGACTTTTGAATCCCTTACTCTCTCAAAAGACATCACAAATCATGCCTCTAATGAGTAACAGGCAAAAGACTTTCCCACCTTCTGTCCCTGTGGTGGTCTCCGAAATACATCAAGCTACGTTTGCTTATAATGAGCATAAAATAATGCAGAACTCCCAAGCGAAGAGACTTTGAATACCTTCTGCTCAGAAAGAGCCTCATCAAAGGATGCAAAACTTTGACAGTAGATTATATTTTCCTACTACTTTTGACCAATCAGGAGAGCTTTCTGGAGTAAACTCTTCTGTGGAACAGCACAAGCTTTCAGCTTATTACTGAGCCATGCGAGCAGTGTCATGTAGGTCTCAGGGAAAAAAAACAAGTCAAAAGACAGTTGTGCATAGTCATGCTGTGTAGTTCTAGTCCTATTGTTATAAGCTTTCCAAAAATAACTGCATCCTAGAAGTCACCATGAAATGATTTTTGAATATGTTCCACATGTAAAAGATCTTTGGAATCTTTAATAATATTTGTTGCTGACATTTGTGGCGATTTACAAAACTAAGGAATAGCATCTGCTTTGCCACTATAATATCTCTGTACTTTAGTTTTCTTTTTCTCTGACAGCATGCTTACTTTCATTTACTTTTTGCAAATTATTCTTCTTTTGTAGCAGTTATTCTACACAGATGTAAAAGAACTAACGCAAGTTGAGAATTGTTTTTGAAGTGTTTCCAGCCTATTGAAGGGAAACATCCAACTAGCTTTTCAAAACTAGTCTCTGTTAAAATGTAATTATTTTAGAATTCGAAGATCTCTTCATGAACACTTCTTAGCTAAGCAAAGACACGACCTTGGCTGAGCTGTATCATCCAGTAGGCCTTGACCGGTGTGAAGATGTATTACATTTATAAATATTTAAAGTTTTTCTTAAAAGTAGCTTTAGATTTGCATTAAAGTTTCAAAGCTAATGCAGTATTTCCAAATAACTCTAATGATTCTCCCATTATTACCATCTCATGCATCTAACGTATGTTAACATCAACTATACCCCACATATTATTTGAACTTCACCATTTTTTCAAATATGATCTTTAGAGTATATGTGAACATGATTTATTAATGACCATATATTCCCACACTTCAAATTTACATGAAAAGTTTTTCATGTTTTTGTTTTTGATGGCCTTGAGAAGCTTGAAGGATATTTTATACTATTAAAAAGTGATTCATAGACTAACTCTCACATTGAACTTATGTATTTCTTTCTTGTTGCAGTAACATTTTTGATTTGTCCTTTCTGTCATTTCCAAATAGAAGATCAAAATGATATTTCTGATGATGGTCAATATATTTATCTTGTTTTTGGTAATATTTTCCCTGTGATGCCACAGTAAGCTCACTATATTCCTGTCTTTTTCTTTATTTTACAAATTAGACATTAAGCCTAGTTTAGTATGTACTCATGGATTGTGTCTGTTGTCATGAAAAGATATATTCTGCTTCTTGGAGGGAATATCCACTTAGGTGTATTTTCAGAAGTCTTCTATTAGAAAATTGGTCTCTTCCCCATTTATTTTTATCATTTATTTATATCACCTTAGAATCACATATACTGTTTTTATGTTGATTATAATTTAATGAAAATTTGATTTAGTTGTTAACATCGTGGATGTTGGGAGTACCGTTCAGTTTGTGTGCTGAATCCATTTGACTACACTACATTTTTGCCAGAACAATCTCTTGTTAATTTTTTTTCAATGTACATTACAATTCATCTTTTTAGTGTTCTTTAAACTTAGTAAAGAATCTTCAGTCATTAACACACTCTTAAAGAAATTGAGATTCCAATGTATAAAAAGACAATTCCAATACAAAAAGTTAAAAATATTCAGCATATTCAGAGTGATGTTCAATTCCAGCTTCCTTTGAATCATCACTCTCTGTAAAGCATTGTGCTTCTCTGATTTGAGCATTAGCATCTGATTATGCCACAAATCTATCAATTAAGCCAGTGATCCAGAAGGAGAGAAAAACAAGTTTGTTAAAAATGATAACACCTTGTGTCTAGTCCCATCAATTAGATGGCAATTATTTAGCTGCTTATGTATAACCTTAAAATTTAATTTCTCTAGTTTTAAGATTACAGTAATATTATAATTAAATATTTAAAGATAAATTTTTTGGTATAGATTATTTGACAGGCCAAGCACCTAGTATATTAAAGAACACATGTATTTTCTTATAATAATGACTGATGGTAATATGTAAGATTTTTTTTTTTGAGACAGGGTCTCGCTTTGTAGTTCAGGCTAGCTCTGAGCTCATTATGTAGCCCAGGCAAGCCTCCAACTCAGCAATCTTCCTGTCTCTGCCTCCCAAGTGCTGGGATTACAGGCCTGAGCCACCACACCTGGCACTGTGGTATGTGGTGCTGATTGTTGGTTGATTGCTGGTGGGCATGAGTCTCCATGCCCAGTATTGTATGTGGTTACTGGGGATTGAACTCAGGACCTTGTGCTTGCGAGGCAGGCGCCAGAACCACTGAGCTAACCCTCCGGCCCCTTGATTTTTGTTTTGTGAGACAGGGTCTCTTTGTAGTTCAGGCTGGCCCTGAACTCACTATGTAGCCCAGGCAAGCTTCGAACTCAGCAATCCTCCTGTCTCTGCCTCCCAAGTGCTGGGATTACCAGTGTGAGCCACCACGCCTGGCATATGTAAGATATTTAAATAGGTATTTTGATAGATGCTGTGAACTGGGGGAACTAATCAAAAGTGTATTTGGTATAACATGAAATTTTAGTGGAATGCATTTGTCCAATGGCAAGAGCTGTTGAACATGTTTGTTCATTATTTGTGTTTGTTTTGGGTGGTGTCTTAATTTCATTTGGTCATTTTTTATTTGTTTTCTTTATTTTGGATGGTCTACTTTTTTATTCTAGGTATTAGTTGTGTCTGAGGAATAGCTGATAAATGTTTTTCCATTTTGTAGATTTTCTCTTGACTCTACTGATTGTTTACTCTGGTTTGGAGAAACTTTTTATTAGGTATGATCTCATTTATTAATTGTGGCTGTTTTTTCTTTCACAATTGAAGATTTGTTCTAAAAGTTCCTGTATTTTCCTATGATTCAAGTGTTTTACCCATTCCATCTTCCAATAGGTTGTTTGTTTTAGTGTTTAGATCTTTGATCCATTTTACTTTTCGTTTAGTACGTTATGAGAGATATGGGACTAGCTTCAGTCTTCTGCATAATTTTTCCAGCTAATTTTTCCAGCATATGTTGTTGAATAGGTTTCTTCTAACATATATTTTTGACTCTTTGTTGAAGATTAAGCAGTTGAGTGCGTCTAAGGATGTTCCTGTATTCTCTCTTTTGTTCTATTAATTTGTATGTCTATTTTTTTTAACCAATACTCTGCTGCTTTAATATGTGTTGCTTTGTAGTATAACTTGGAATTGGGTATTGTCCTTCTTCCTGCTTTGCTGTTATTGCCCAAGACCACTTTTGCAGCATTGGGTTTCCATATAAGCTCCGTACAAGTTTTAGATCTGTTTGAGATCTGTTGTTCATAATGTGATTATGATTGAAAACTAAAATAATAAAAAATGCTAAAAATATTTTCATATCAAAATATACATCTTCAATAATTTTAAATGCAAAGTTCAATAGCATTAACTATACTCATAAAGTTGCATAGCCATCAGTACTATTTTTAAAAAATTCAATATGCCAACCATATTGAGTTTTTACAAACTTCTAGTAGATGGTGCATTATTACCTATACTCACCACTGTGTAAAAGAGATCTCCTGAAATGTTTTCTCCAGTGCAACTAAAATGTTACATTCTTTGACCAACACATTCTCAACTTTGAAATCTTCAATTCTGTTAAATATCACTATGCTGTGATTTTCTGAGTTCAACCTTTTAGATTCCACATAGAAGTGTAACTTGGCATTAGTTGGCTTTCTATCCCTACTATTCTGCATTTAACAAAATGTCTCCCTCCCATATACATATTGTCACAAAGAAAGGCATTTCTTTATTCTCAACAGCTAAGTAATGTTCCACTATACATTACATTTTCTTTTTCTCTCCATCCACTAATGGTTATGGAAGTAGATTCTGTTGTAGTTATTGTGACTAACGCTGCAGTAAACACAGGAGTACAGATATCTTTCCTTCACATTGACCACAGGTTCTTTGAATACAAACCTTTTAATGGGATGGATAGCTAGATAATAAAGATGTTCTATTTCAATTTTTTTGAAACAACTACACAGAGTTTTCTATAACAGCTGAATAAACTTGCATTGCTAAGATGAAGTTATAAAACTTCTCTTTGCTCTATATTCTTTGCCAACATTTGTTATCTTTTTTCTCTTTTACCATATTTACTCTAATAAGTGTAGGGTGATGTGTTATTGTAATTGTAATTTGCATTTTCCTAAGTTTGTTTTCTTTTTCATGCTCATTTTTAATACTCCTACTTTTAATACTTTATATTTTTTTAATCTTTATCCAATATATGTTTTTTGAATATACTTTCCATCTATAGTTGTTCTCTGCACTCTGTTCATTGTTACCTTGACTGTGCAAAAGATTTTAGTTTGATATAAACCCATTTGTCAATTTCTGTTGGCTGCCTGTGGGGTTATAGCCCCGAATTATTCCCCAGATCAATGTCAGAGAGCTTTTGCCCTGAGTGCCCTTTAGGCAGAAGTGTAATTAGCACAGCAAGCAGCTATCTATTTTCTTAAAATTCTTATAATGATTTGCCTTTCTGTTATGTTTAAGAAAAGTCTGAATTCTTTGCCAAAGCATGGAAAAGAAGAAGATAATCTAAATTTATCCACCTTTACAATCTCGTTGTTTCTCTTATGTTATTTCTTTTCTTTTTGCTTGAGACAGGGTCCCACTTTGTAGTTCAGACTGGCCCTGAGCTCACTATGGAGCCCAGGCTAGCCTCGACCTCAGCAATCCTCCTGTCTCTGCCTCCCGAGTGCTGGGATGACAGGCGCGAGCCACCACGCCCGGCACTGTGGTGTGTGGTACTGATTGATGGTGGGTGTGAGTCACCAGGCCTATTGTTGTTGCATGTGGTTACCTGGGATCGAACCAGGGGACCTTGTGCTTGCCAGGCAGGTGCTGGAACCACTGAGCCAAATTTCCAGCCCTCTTATGTTATTTCTTAACCAGGATACACTTTTCTAGATTCAAAATTACATTTCTTCCTCTCTGCCAACTGCGAACCTGGTGAGACTCTCATTTTGTGACAGCAGCCGGTGCCCGAGACACCATATAGTATAAAAGAGTATTGTACATTAATGACTAAATGAGTATTTTTTTTTTCTGTGTCCAACATTCTTTTCACCCTTTTCTTTCCTTGGCCATTTTCTCTTTCTAAACCGTACTTCCGCACTTCTAAATTTAAATGGCAGTTCTTCAGGAAATCTCTCCTACACTCTTTTCAATTCCTTCAAGTCAGCTTCACACTAGCTTTTTAGGGTCCTTTTTGTGCTGTCATGGTGACGTCAGCTGTTCCCTGATTTTCCTGCCCCCTGAGTTGCACGCGTGGCTTCTGCACGGCTTTGCCCGTGTTCGTCTCAGTTCCCGGTCTGTCCACACTAGCGCTGTGTGTCACGTCCTGAATGAAGGAAAGGAGTTGAGGGGAGAAGAGATTAGCTGCGGAATCACGTGCAGGCGACGGAGCCGCGACAGCGGTCAGGGACGCGTTTCTCAGCGGACTCTTTTTCCGGTTCCTTCAGTGTCAGGCAAAGGCATCCCGGGTTCTCTAGGGAGCATGATGCAAACGGTCTGTGAAATGCCAGTGAAGAAGTCGTTTTCAGGCTCCAGAACAATTCGGCAGGACACTGGAATCAGCCTGGAGAAATTTCTAAATAAACAGTTTGACTGGCTGTTAAAAATAATAATCCCTTTGCTGAGTTCGAGGCTTGCCTGGGCTACATAGTGAGCTCAGGGCCAACCTGAACTACAAAGCAAGACCCTGTCTAAATAATAATAATAATAATAATAATAATAATAATAATAATAATAATAATCCTTATACATTTTAAGTTTTCAAGTGTATATAATTTGTATTTTATTTCTCTATCCTTCTTGCTCTTAAAGTAAAAATGTCCCTATCCATAGTATATACAGTATTATTTAATGTGATTTTTCCCCTCTATTCTATTTATCATGATGTCTATTTTATTACAGTGACAAACATGCTCCGGGAAATGAAATCAGAACATGACTATCATTCATTGTAGGAACTTCAGGAAAGGCTGATCAACATTTTCAAAGAAGTAATCAAAATATAGTTTTTATTCCCAAACTGAAAATGAGTTTTCAAATTTCTCACTTTTCGTCATCCACCAATACCAAAAAATTACTTCTCAATCTTTAAGGAAGCCCAAATTTGGCATTTTTTCATGTTGACACACTTCCTTCCAAATTTATTATTTAAAACTTCCGAAAACACATTATGTTTTTGTTTGGTTCACAAAAATAAAAATGAACTACTTAAAAGATGAATACTTAATACATTAATACTTAAGATTATTTTTACTGCCAGTCAGTTTTTATCTTGGTACTTATGATGTCATTTACTGTTTGAAATGTTTTCTGAGAAAACACATTTTAAAGACATATGACATCATCTTAGCAGAGTAGTCTAGCCAATTGCCTTTAGCAGAAGAAAAATGCTTTCTCATTTCATTATGATGCCCACTAAAGTTTTTAAAGTCGACATATTACTGAGAGCATTGTGAAGTAGTTCCACTGACTCTTTCCAAATAGAATGTATTTTAAATCCCAGTCAATGAGACTAAGTCCAAAAGGATATTTCTCTATTTTGTCTCAGTGATCATTTAGAATCGCAACCACTGAAACTTTTATTTTCAGTAGCTTTGCAGAGTATTTTAGTATTAATTCAAACTAAGAATTAAAACCGGATTTCAGAAGATAAAAACCAGAAGGAAACCGCTCAATAAACTTCAACAGTGAACGCAAAGAGAAGAGCAGCGAATGGGAGTTTAAGTGTCCGTTGATCTTACAACAGCATCATAGATGCCATTGGGTCCCACGGGCGTGAGACGCAGACCATCTATCATCACGTCACTGTTGGGCTGGATTCACACTCACGCCTTCCTGTACTTTTTTTTTTTTGAGACAGGGTCTCGCTTTGTAGTTCAGGCTGGCTCTGAGCTCACTATGTAGCCCAGGCAAGCCTCCAACTCGGCAATCCTCCTGCCTCTGCCTCCCGAGTGCTGGGATGACAGGCGTGAGCCACCACACCCGGCAGGCACTGTGGTATGTGGTATTGATGGCTGGTGGGCATGAATCACCATATCCAGCATTGTATGTGGTTACTGGGATCGAACTCAGGACCTTGTGCTTGCGAGGCAGGCACCAGAACCACTGAGCTAAATCTCTGGCCCTCCTTCATTGCACTTTTGAACTGTGTAACCAGGGAGCCTCAGACCTGGGATTTATTCCTGCTCTGCCTTTAGCTTCCTCTTTAACTTTGATTAAAGTCAGTCCCTTTTTCAGAATCCCCGTGTGAAATGAGGGGGTTGGCTCAGATCATTGGTTTTCCAGTTGTTTTCCCTGAGACGCTTCAAGGGCACTTTGATAAGGGGAGAATGGGTTCAGCAAGGGGATCTTTCATTCTGTAATACTTCAGTGAAGCTGCTGTTTTTCCTGTATTTCTTAAGCTGGACATCTAAAGTAACTTTTATTTTAACAATGAGATCAGCACAATAACGAAAAAAATGCAAAATGCTGCATATATAATCAGAAATGTGGCAAACAAAAATTTTACTGCAAGATTTTTAATTACAATATTTATTAACATTATAATTAAATTACTTTAATTTAATTGGTCCTTACAGTGTTCCATAAGTAAATATATATTCTGATTTTATTTCCGTAAGAACCTCAAAAGGCAAGTATCATTAACAAGATGTTATGGAAAAAAACTGCATATCAGTGACATTGACTTCTGCTGATCCACTTGCCTGAATTTTATGTCTATTGTTTTAGTATAATTAATATTGCATGATGATGTTTATTTTGAAAAGTTATATGTGCTTTTCACGTAGCTTAACTTCACGTATCTTAACTTCTTTTGATATTCTCCTCTCTCTTTTCTTTCCCTCTCATTCATCTCCTTCTTCATCTTCAGAAATCTATTTCCTGGCTTTTCTGCTTTCTCTTCTTTAGTCATTGTGTATTTTGGGGTGTTCTCATGTAAAAGAAATCATATTTCATTTCATGCATCTGGATAGCTTCACATAGCTCGCTTTTCTCTAATTTTCCTCTAAAACATAATTTTATTTTTCTTTATGATTGAACAGTATTCTATTGTTGTGTCATATTTTATTTATCCATTTATTTGTTTAAGGACATCTAGGCAGTTATCATAGTTTAGTTGTTATGAATGGTTGACTATGAATATGACTTCGTGTACATCTCAACCTTTCTTGAGAACTTCAACATTATCTCTGGTTTGTTAGGAGTGTTTAGATGCCATATTCAAAGAGTCCTACATAACTACATGCACCATAAAGCCACAGAACTGGATTTGGAGCCCAGAGTGGCTGACAGCAAAGGCAATGATTCACCAATGAGAGAGAAGGTGATGAATCTGTTGCCAATAGGGAGTGGGCCTCACTGGACTGGGTGGAACACTACTAGCAAAATCACTGACTCTGTGTGATCTCATTTTCATGATACAATAAAATAGATTCTTCACTTATTCCAACACTAAACATGGGTAAGCTAAAGTTCATATAAATTAAATGTTTTGACTTCTACCATGTGCCCTTAAAACTTATCAAATAAGGGCACATGCTAAAAAGAGAAAAATCCAGTTTTAAGTTGTAATATTGTCTCCGGAACCTGTTTCTGCTGCATGCAAAGACTTTCACACTCCACAGCTGATGCTCACGGTAAAATGGAGCAGGCACAGCTTGTGACGAGGTGTCAGCAGTCTAACACATCACATGGAGAAAGTCCACCATACCAGCCTTGAGAACATGCTATTTTCTGGAATCTAATATTTCTGGATCTTCTGAGGAGAACAACTTTTACACTCTCCATTCAATAATGATTCTTATAATTTACTTATTACAGTTTATCTATAGATTGGTCACTAGTTGTAAATGACATAATTTTTTTTCAAGAGAGTGTGTCTCACAGTGTGATGAGTTTGGAGAAACACAATGCAACTAATTAATAGTTGAATGAGAAACATTAAAAATTAACTGTATTGTTTACATGTTTTTTCTACATTTATCAAACTATATTTGTTGATAAAGCTAACACTGAAATTATAAACTTTTTATTATACTTTCAAATTGGGACAAAATTTTATAGAAAAAGTAAGATAAACTGTTCAAAAGAGTGTAAAAATATACATTACAACCAATACATTTTCTTTCTATGAGTACTTACTGGTTTGGACAGGTGTTAGTATAAATAATGACAAAAATTTATATATTTGGGCCAAAGATTTAGCTCAGTGTTTCCAGCACCTGCCTCCCAAGTGCAAGGTCATGAGTTTGATACTGGTAACCACATACAATGCTGGGCATGGTGACTCACGCCCACCAGCAATCAGTACCACATACCACAAATGCTAGGCATGGTGGCTCACGCCTATAATCCTAGCACATGGAAGGCAGAGGCAGGAGGATTGCTGAGTTCGAGGCTTGCCTGGGCTACATAGTGAGCTCAGGACCAGCCTGAACTACACAGTGAGACGCTGTCTCAAAAAAAATTATATATTTTATAATCAAGATTCATATGTACTATAATACCTAACACTTCCTACTGAAAGTTTTACAGATGCATTTATCTTTTTAATACAGCTATATTTATATATAGATGTATAGATAAGTAGATACAGATATAAATATATGTTTCTTACGTGTTATATGTCTTATATATTTCTTATCTATCTAGCATCTAGCTAGCTAGCTATCTATGTTTCTTACATGCAAGGAAAGACTGCAGCAAGAATGCTTACTGTAGCAAAAGCTGGGTTTATCAATTAGAAAGCCCTAAAATGCAAAGTTTATAATATCAATTAAAATGTGTGTTAAACTTCATAACCCCCCCAAAATAATACCTTTAAATACATATTTAGAAATAGAAAGTTAAAGAAAATTCTAATATAGTATATTGTAAATAAAACAGCGCCTTTAAAAACCTCTATTGATTAATTTTTTAATTCATTGTTATGTTGCAAATGTTGGATGTAATGACTAATCCATTGTTCTCGTTGGTTTTGCCCACCAACCTGTAACTCCACGTTGTGAAAATTAGTTAAATAAATGGAGAAAATGAGCCAGGTGCAGTGGAGCAGATTAGGAGGAGACAATTAGAGAGTGAGAGAGCTGTGATTCCCACTATTTCAAGAGGACCTTTGACTCATACAGCAGGAAGATACACCACATCAATCAAAATAATTTTCCTATATTGTTTCAGTTTATGTGTATCTGCTGATATCTCCAATATCTATTAATAACATTTATTTGTATGAACAGTTATTTAATGATTATTGTCAGGAATCCTTCATATTTGCCTTTCTGGCTACAGATTTAGCTCAGTGGCCTCACAAGTACAAGATCCCAAGTTCAATCCCAAGTATCAGAACGAAACAAAACAACACATATTTGCTTTCCTTTTTAGGTCTTACCACATCTTTTTGCATATGAAACATTTGACAGATATTTTTGGGTCTTCTACAATGTTAGGAAAACAAAACAAATGTTCATAAATTCATTAGCTGGTGAGTGTATATTCTTTAAAAATGTTGATTTCACTGATTGAGAATGATGAGAATTTTATGCTACATATTTTAGCTTTACAAACTGAAAATAGTTGACACAAAAAATGTTGGAATTGACATACAGAGACAGTCTATCAGTTCCAGTTTTCACTTTTTTTTTTCCAGTTTCTCTGTCACCGAATAAGCAACTCCTTGTGTGTTTCCCTAGGAAGAGACATTCACCTGACAATCTTTCTTCCTTATATGGAAGACTCACCAGGAGATTAATACAATGATAAATTTACCACTGACATGCTATAAGGAAGTGAGTCTTGGTCAAGGTGGGTCAACAGTGTCATAAAATGATGGAAATATATGTATAAAAATATATATTTATATGTGTGGTAGAAATATATTTTTATGTGTCTATGGAGATATAGATATAGTTATAGATATGATATAGATTTAGATATAGATAGATATAGTGGGGAAGATGGTTGAGATAGGGTCTGTCTATGTATTTGGCTTGTCTTGAACCAACTGTGTAGCTCAGGCTAGCCTGGAACACCCAGTGATCCTCCTGCCCCAGCTTCCTGAGTGCTGAGATTATAAGCATGTGCTGCCATGTGCAGTTTATTCCCAAACTTCTTCCTTTCTCTTTCTGCTTCCTGAGTGCCCTAGGGAAAGCACTATTTTCTTCCTCATTCCTTGAGTGAATTCTGTTTTGTTCTAGGAACCAGACATCTTGGATGTCAAGTGTATGCTATAATAAACCTCTCTTCTTTTGAGTGGAGGGTGCTGGCTATTTTGCCAGAGTGATGAGAAAGTAACTGAGAAAATCATCTATGAATATAATTCAAAATAATCTAAAAGGAAACTGCTTAAATTAATTAGAAAGTATAATAATGTAAGTTTTATCTTAGTGAATATACAACAACCATTTACTTTGTATATAACAGCTGCGAAAAACACAAGTTGAAATTGAAAGGACAATATCACTTACATGAGCACCTCAAAAATAATACACCTACTATTGTCAGACATGGTGCCTCATGCCTATAATCCCAGCACTCGGGAGGCAGAGACAGGAGGATTTCTGAGTTCGCGGTGGCTTGCCTGGGCACTATAGTGAGCTCAGGGCCAGCCTGAACTACAAAGCAAGACCCTGTCTCCAAAAAGCAAAATAATAATAATAATAGTAATAACAATAATAATAATAATAATACACCTACTATAAATGGATAGCAAAATATCACTTGGAATCAATATTGAAAAAAGTACATAATTCTGATAAACAGAACTAAAAACCTATCTATAGAGCTATTCAGTAGTCATGGATAAGAAGAATATTTTCAAGATGTTAGTTTTTTCTCAGTATGACCTGTAAAGTGAATGTATGAAAATTCATTTTTAATGAAAATTTGTACATATAAATCCATTTGAAATCTAGCAGTTTTTGCTGTGGCTACTGACAACATAATTAGAAAATTAAGGATGAAAGGAAACTCCCCAAACTTGATGAAAAAATATCTCCAGTTGTCAACATGCTACACCCCAATACAACACAACAACAGGGAGGAGCAGAGTTGGGGAGCAGAACTACCTGGCTGTGACATGTACCATACATTGACATTAACATAACAATGTGATATTGAGGAAATAAGAGGCAAATGTATGACTGAGTCAGAAAACAGAGCCATGAACCATTCACATAAATATATTCAATTGTTCTTTAATCAACATGGAACAAAGTCATTTTGTGAATGAGGCTGCAAAAACCAGACATCAAAATGCAAAGAAACAATGGAATCTACAGATGGACAGTATAACTTGTACAGAAATTAAATTATCTAAAGCACAAAACTTCCTCCTATAATATGAGAGAAAACTAAATGGCCTTGAGTTTGAAGGTGACTTTATACATGGGACGGAGTTCAGGATTTAGGCAAGGAAGAATGTATAAACAGGATTTTGTTAGTATTAAAAACTTCTCATGTAAGAATTACATCACACACAGAATTGAAAGACACAACACAGACTGAGAAAATACTTTAACAGATATGTAAGAAAGATCTGTTATTCAAAAGATATAAATACTTAAATTTTAACAAGAAGATGAAAAGGGTTCAAGACTGTAAGGGAATGGACACTTAGAATACAGAGGATAATTTTTTTTTTAGGACAATGAACACAGTGAACACTATGCATTTGATAATGCATATCAAAACACATTTGTTTGAGCTCAAAGAATGCCAATACCCATTCTGGGAGCAACAGAGGTTAAGGATAGGAAAATTTATTGAAAGATAGTTTCTCTCTAAGAGAGACAGAAGGAGAATAGAAAGCGTGTCGTTTCTTAGGGGGATGTTATGAAGCAAAACCACAAGGTGAGCCGGGTGTGGTGGCTCACACCTGTCATCCCAGCACTCGGGAGGCAGAGACAGGAGGATTGCTGAGTTCGAGGCTTGCCTGGGCTACATAGTGAGCTCAGAGCCAGCTTGAACTACAAAGCGAGACCCTGTCTCAAAAAAAAAAAAATAAATAAACACACGCAAGGTGAGGTGGGTACAAGGTGGGACAAAACTACAATAAACTAGTAAGACGACAAGGATAGTCATTCATGTACTATTGGTGTAGGTGGTCACCAGGTGGACATGAGGTGGGACAAAGCTATGGTCAACCGGTAAGATCATGACAAGTCTAGTCACTTTGGTAATATTGATTAAATTGGAATTAAATGGATAAGCAAGTTACATAGCATGTGTACAGAACAAGGGTTTTCCATAAGGGTAGGTCAACGATCTTTCCTAGAAGGGATGGTTAATATCTTGGTCCCACACCCAGGTTAATATCTCGGTCCCACACCTAATTTTAGAATGTTGATCACTCCTGTTCGCCCCTAGGCAAAGCACACAGGTGGTAGCTTTGCTTCTTTTTACAATGCTGGCCTTCAAGGAAAATGTTTCAGTTGTCCTCCATGTTGGGTCCTTGAGGCCCAGCCCTGTCTCACTGCCTACAAGGTGTCTGACTAACTTCCCTATCTGCAACAGTAACCCATACACTACCACACCGAGGATGTTCAAAATGGGGGGCTGATGCATGCATAGTTCGCAGGAAATGTAAGAAAAAATCTCAGTATCAGTTATTCAATATTGCTATAAACTTAAAACTGCCCTGGTGAGTATAGCATGTTAAGCAAAGTGTGATACGCACATGAGACCAAGAATGTAGCATAACAGACAAGGAAATAAAAGGCTTCTGTAATATAAGATTTGATTGGAATATTACTGATATATTACTATCTAACATCACTCTACTATCACCCAAAAGATAGTGACATGTTATCTTACTAATATGTGACATATATAATCCTAAATTCATAGAACTTAAGTGTAGAATAGTGGTCTTAATTTTTCTTTTTCCTTTCTCTCTCTCTCTCTTTTTTTTTATAGAATAGTTCTTATTACATAGTTCACTCTGGCCTTGAACTCAGTATATACCCCAAGCTATCCTCAAACTCATGGTGATTCCCCTGTCTCAGCCTCTTAAATGCTGACATTACAGACATGGTAGCATATCTAGTCACTGTTTCTAATTTTTTAATATTTATTTATTTATTTATTTATTTTGTAGTATTGGGGATTTAAGTAAAGATCTTGCAGTTGCAAGCAGGCACAACACCACTAAGCTACACCCCCACCCTGACTTTTTTTTTTTTTTTTTTTTTTTGAGACAGTCTCACTATAGTTCAGGCTGGCCCTGAGCTCACTACATAGCCCAGGCAAGCCTGGAACTCAGCAATCCTGCTTGTCTCTGCCTCCCGAGTGATGGGATGACAGGCGTGAGCCACCACGCCTGGCACTGTGGTATGTGGTATTGATTGCTGGTGGGCGTGAGTCTCCACTCCCAGCATTGTATGTGGTTACCGGGATCGAATTCAGGGCCTTGCGCTTATGCGGCAGGTTCTGGACCACTGAGCTAAATCTCCGGCCCGACCCTGACTATTTAAAAAAAAAATAATTAAACTAAGAAAAGAAAACATCCAACAATATTTTTCATTATACATTATACGCAATTTTAAGCATATTTACATAGCAAAAAAAACAGTGAAATTAAAACTCATTTCATCTGTAAAATGTTCTATTAACTATGTTGAATGGCATTAAATTTTCTCTCTTTTCATCACTGTGCAGTTACTTGTAAAGGAATTAAGGCTGTGTACTGATATGGCTAATGACTAAAATTTGAGTAATTTATTAGAGTAAAAAACACATTAATTCCCTTGAAATAGCCCCTTCCTTACGTGAAACACACTTTTCCCATTTTCCTCGCCATGCTGGAAGGCAGTTCTGGAAGCTTCCCTTCCTGAATGTCTTTCCTGGTGCTGCCTTTACATCCTGCATCTCTTCAAAACATGTACATTTCTAGATCATTTGCCTCTGGGGAACAGCAAGACGGCACAAGCTGCTAGAGCGGGTGAATAATTTGGAAGAGGAAACACATTTTTTAGAGTCTCACTTTCCACCGGAAGGCCTTCTCCAGCGGCGTTTACCACACTTCCGCCCCCATCCCCCATGCAAAACACAGAAGAGGCCTTACGGATATGAGTGAAAAGTCACGAGGACAGGGTCGGAGTGTTCAGAGGGAGATTCACGGCGATGTCCCTCCTACTGCAATCCTTGTCTATTTAAACAGACCTCATGTATTTTGATCACCTTATCTTTATGGTGATGTTAAAAAGTTTCCATAAATGGGATCTTCTCTGTCCCTTCCTCCTTTCCCACCTGGATTAATCTCCTATCGTAACAACTTTAGAGCTGGAATTAGTTGAAGGATTGTTACTGTGACCCACAGAAGCTGACATCAGCCTTATGGCCACCAGGTATTTAAAGATATGTCATTACTACTAAATTATTAATGTTCATCATTAACATTTAGCAGTCTGTTTACCTTACCTCAGAGAGTTGGCTGACACTATTCACCCTGTGGTCCAGGGGATCATAATGCATCATATGCTTGTTCAAAGCTTCTTCCTTGTTCCTCAGGAACATTCCCAGACTTCTGTTAGGACTCCAAGGTGTCTACTTCCAGCCCTTCCCCTTATACAATTAGCTCTTGTCTGTGTGGGTGCAATAGTCACCGAGGGTTGTCATAGCAACATACACTAAGGGTAGTGCATAAACAAGGAATACATTTTTTCACAGTTCTCAAAGCTATATTCTATCTTACAATTTATCTCTCCAAGCCCCCAGCTTTTAGAAGCTGCCTTGTCTTTCCGAAGTCCATGACTTTTCTGCACATGTGGAAACAGAAACAGGGACACAAAGGCAAAAACAGACTGAAAAAAATAACACTGAAAAAGGTAAAGAGAGTTCTGATGTTTCTGTCTTTTCTTATGAGGACTCAGTTCTATTGGATTGTTACTTCACTCTAACAACCTATTTGACAGTAATTATCTGCCCACTACCCTGTTAGATAGTCACATTAGAGATTAGAGCCTCAGTGTATGAGTTACATGGTGATACAATTTAGTTTTCAGGTAAATACCAATGAACTCCCAATCCCTTATTATTTTGTTGTTCCATAAAGATGATACTCCTTGGACTCATAGACTATTGCTACATAGAATAAATGCATACAATGAATTTTCAGGATAGACTAATTCAGTTATAATACCCACACTTGCTTGAGTTTCTTAGGTATTATGTGAATGTTATTCCAACAAAATTATGGTATTTCTGTAACATGTACCATATTCATTATGTCAGCTTTTAAGAACCTATCAAAGAAAAATAGCAATTTTGCTTGCAGATATCCTTCAAAAAATGTTGTATTTGAAGACATCAACTACACCCCTGTGAAAATGTGTGTTTATTAACTGTTCTTTTGTCTTACCTAACCACAGAGCATCTCTACAGTGTTATTAACTACACCTGTGTATCCTCCTACCTGTATACACATGCTAACCATTTTGCCAGGTACACGTTAGATTTGAAATGTCCCCCAAAAGCGTGTGCTAAAAGTTTGTTTGCCAGAAGAAGGACTGGAAAAACGATTGGATCATTAGAGCTATAACGTGGTTGTATTCATTGATGAGATCATACTTTGACGTCATTATTGGCAGCTGACAGACACTCAAGGTGGAGGCTACTAGAACGACCCAGTCTTGGGCATTGTATCTGAAACTCAGCTCTGACATCTCTGCTCTTTCTCTAATACTACTTCCTGGCCACTGTGAGATGGCTAGTCTGCTTCCTACATCCTTCTGCTGTGACATTTTTGGTGCACCATGGGCCTAAAAACAAGGGAGCCAGCCACCCAGGAACTGAAGTCTCTGAAATAATAACTCAGAATAAATCTCTTTTTTTTAGGCTATTTTTATGAGGTATTTGTTCATAGCAACACAGAGCTTACTAACAGAATAGGTTACCTAATTCATATGACTCTTGGAACACATAATTTATGACTTTCATGAAAAAGAGGTATAGTTTCTTACAGTGATAAGATTTGGCCTTTATTTTTAACATAGACAAATGAAGGTTTCAGGTGGGTATCGCGAAACGAGCAAAAAAACATCCTCAAAAAAATAAAAACACTGCACTGTGTGAGTTCTACTCAGAGCCCCCAGGAAAGAATTGATGAAGCATGAGCAAACTCTTTCTCCCACCTTGGAGGATTCAGAAAATCTGAGCATTAAAAATCCTCAGGCTCATCTACGGAGATATCCCCCTCTTAGGTTTATCTGCCCAGTATTCCTTCTCTTTGACATGTGAAATCTGTCAGTGTTACACAGATACTGTACTTAAAGCCATTGATATCATTGCTTTAGGTTGTAAGTTTGATTTACAGCAGCTGTAGGAGACTGGAGTCTTCTTAAGATCTGCCATAAATGCCCTCTGGGTTCACAGCTTGCCATAAGTTAAAAGTTGCATTCTCAAAAACAATTGACTTTTTGTTACATAGTACAAATGAACGTATTAAAAAGTAAAGCTCTCCATAATTGCTATAATGATTATTGCCATCTTTATAAAAAAAAAAACAAAAACAAAAAACAAGAAAAATCAAGGCATATCCTAGCCTTTTTCATTCACATCCCTCACCCTAGCTAATTACAGATCAAAACTGAATGTTTGGGACCCCTTACATATAG
This sequence comes from Thryonomys swinderianus, assembly GCA_004025085.1. Classification (NCBI taxonomy): domain Eukaryota; kingdom Metazoa; phylum Chordata; class Mammalia; order Rodentia; family Thryonomyidae; genus Thryonomys; species Thryonomys swinderianus. The sequence continues at coordinate 3,608 of PVIC010007448.1, read as the reverse complement.
CATGGAAAGCAATCCTCAACAAGTGAGTGACCCTTTCAGTTCTCCGGGTGTAGATTAATATAGGGCCGACATCCCTTCCTGAACATCTCCTACCCATGATCCTTTCTGGGGTCAATAATCCTATTCGACTCCATCAGAAAGCAACCTCAGAGAGACTGATAGAATGCAGTGGGAAAGATCCCTGGTGAAATACAAGAGTAGGATCTAGCAGGAACAAATAAAAGATTATCAAAATGATCACCTACACCGGGGAACAGCTGGCACTTCCAAACTGTGTACAGTTTTTGTTGCTCTACTGTGTTTCTACAGGGCCTCCCTTTAAAAATCCATTTATTATTGCATCTTATCTCATTGATTTACAAAAGAAAATTTTAAGAGCACATGTATCGTCTGGTGGCCATTTACCCTAAGTAATCGATGGTGCTTGCTTTCTGAACTCATTTATTTTCCAGCATCAGTTGCAGATAAGTATTCTCCCTCCTCAAACTACAGGACCAGAAGCTCATTCCAAAAGAATGTCTACAGAGTGATAAAGGCAAGTCTGCTTTTGTAAGCACAAAACATGATCGTGTTAGTTAGTCATCATTCTCTTACAGGGACCAAATACCTGGGAAACTTAAAAAGCTTAAAATATGGAACAATTTATTCTGACTCGTGGTCTCTGTCTGTCAGAGAAACATCAGGGAAGATGGGTGTGGGAAAGGAAAGCTCCTGTGTCACAGCAGCCAGAAACTAGACTGTGAGGGGAGAGACAGGGAGGAAAGGGATGCGGCGGGATCCAAGCTGTAGTGACCCACTTCCTCACTTCACACAGACCAGTTAGCTGAGAACCTCACCCAGTGATGCAGTTAAGGTCCTCGCAATCCAGTAGCAGCTCTGCATCTCACCTGCAAGCATGGCTGTTTGGGGATCAAACCTTCAGGCCATGAATCTCTGGGGGGCCACTTCATGTCTTTAAACTACAGCAATATATATTCTTCTAGCTTAGCCTGTCATGTTAGGCCTAATCCTGCTTTGCTTAATTTCTCTAACATTTGATCACGAAAAATAAAATTACACAAAATATCAAATTTTGAAATGGCAGGGCTGGAGATTTAGCTCAGTGGTTCTGGCGCCTGCCTCCCAAGCTCAAGGTCCTGAGTTCGATCCCAGGTAACCACATACAATGCTGGGCATGGTGGCTCACGCCCACCAGCCATCAATACCACATACCACAGTGCCGGGCGTGGTGGCTCACACCTGTAATCCCAGCACTGGGGAGGCAGAGATAGGAGGATTGCTGAGTTTGAGGCTTGCCTGGGCTACATAGTGAGGTCAGGGCCAGTCTGAATTACAAAGTGAGACCCTATCTCAAAAAAAAAAAAAATTGAAATGGCTTCACCTTGTTAGACTATTCCCTCTAGAGTCCTTCATGATTTTATGGATCTCCTCCTCCACCTAACATACCTCAAAAATTATGTTAACTTAACATCCCTTTGTGGTAAAGCATTCCTGTTTTCCATAGTCTTCACTCACTTTTGCTGATAAATCATTGTCTATAGAAGTGGTGTACATGATCTTTGCCTGGGAAGTACTGTCAGATAATGGTTCACACTCTGCAGCAAGTAGGTTTGTAAATCAAGGCAGATGCTAAGTGTCTCAGATTTCTTGGGCAGCACGCAGGGCCTCAGCATCCAAGGCACGAGGTGAGGTGCAGTCAGGTGTACCTGTGTAAATATTCCCAGGCCCCATAAAGGAGTGTGGCCACACTAATAGAAAAATAGAAAATAGAAAAAGAACAGTTGGATTTCAGGTGAAGTAGATGATGCCTTTGGTAAAGTACATGCCTAAACATGGCAAGGCAAGACTGAATTTTGAGTTCAATGTGAAATGTGTTCTGTTAGATTACTGAAATGTACATTCTTCATGCACAATGAAAAGGAATTGTATCAAGATGATTGGTATATTAGTTTAAGTTTTTTACATAGGAACTATTTCAAAGTTATACTTTAAACAGTTTGCAAATAGGTGAAACACCCACATCACAATACCTATTCTGCAGCCTGCTTGACGGTTGAGAATTTGCTTCCAAGTTTAGGTGCACATATAGCTAGAACAGGCCTCATGTCTGAAATGATTACTTCACGTTGAAAAAAAAATTGAATTTCATCAGTAAACTGTGGTCTCTGATTCCCTGTAACTGTCACGATGGCCCTCAGGAGAAGAAGAGAACACTGAGGTAACACTTTAGGCCTCTAGAAATGGCAGTAAATAACAGAAATTGCCCTCTGATGGGATTGGTTGCTGAGGCAGACTGGGAAGATGTGTGTATCTCTGGAGCTCTGTGAGCTCCAGACAGTTCACCTTTTCCTTCCACACATTCCTCTCAAGAACTCTCCTCCTACTTAAACAAATAGCTGTCCAGAGATATTGCTCTTTCCTGGTTAAATTAATTAACAAATTAATCAGCTCATGTTAATCCAGGAATGTTATGCTAGGTGGCCATTTATATAAATGTGCCTCCTATTTCAACCAAAGCATAATTGTTTCCTCTTCTTACTGCAGTACGTGAAATGTTAGCTTATTTAATTTTAAAGTGCTATAAAATGTTGAGACCAGGCATAACAATTTCAAACCTTCACTCATCCTTATTTCTATACTAGTCATCAGTTCCTGCAAATACATTTTCCTCTAGGTTTGGAAATATAATTTAAGTAAATATCATTTTTAACAATGTAGTTATCTAGGCAGATATCTTACTGTCCTCGTGCATGCATTTCTCTATTCAGTCGGCAAATATTTATTGAATATCACTGTGCCAGGCACCATGCTAGTCCTTGAAAACCATCATAAGCATAATACATCCAGTTCCTGTTTTCTTGATTTTTATAATTTAACACCACTATGCATAAGAATTTCACAGCAAATATCAAGGCTGACCTTTAGCAGATATTGAAAGGCAATTTCAATATTAGATGTGAGCTGTTCGGCATTTTCTTATATAGATTCCCAGAGTATGGCCTCAACAGTAGAAAAGCAGATGCTCTCCTTGTATAAAAACAGTGATTTCATAATAGATATTTCAAAACACTGTTTCTCTGCCTTAGTGCTTTAACATCACACTTGGCAAACGCCAAAAAGAAATACTACTTACAAATGAATACACCTGAAAGTGACAGTGCTGTATTGTTGTATTTCATTTTCGCACCTCTTCATCACTTCCTAGTTCATTGTGACCGAGTACCTGTCTTTGAACACTGGAATCATTGTGTTATGAGGATACAATGAGGCCCATGCTTGATAAAGGGGGTAGAACAGTTGATTAATGATACATTTTCACTGTGGTTTATAAACAAGAGGGTGCAGTTATTCTGCAGTTATTCACCTTATGTTTATGGAAGTCTTGATATAGTTAATAACTGCAAACAATGTTGCTAACATTTTCTCATTTGTGATTATTTAGAAGCAAAACTTCCCAAATAATTTGGACAGTGGTTCTGAAAATACAGATTGCTTTTTTTTAATTGAATTCTTTATTGGTACAATTTATATACATCTCAAAATCACATATAACATTGGGAAATTTGTACCAGTATATGCCACAAGTTAATTCTCATTTTTACCCATAT